>SNQJ01S0059996.1:20232-50500 GCA_010110895.2 Picea sitchensis | reverse complement strand
TTTTTGTTCTTCTTTGCTGACGTTGCTCTTCAGATTGGTACTCATAGGTGTAGTTATCGATCTATAGTCCTCCATCATGAATCTCCTCAAGATCTCAACTATGTACTTCCCTTGACTAAGGAAGATATCTCTCGATACTTTCCATTCCTCTAACCCCAAGAAATAATTCATCAATTCAATGTCCATCTCGAACTTTCTTGATAAATCTACTTTGCACCATGCAATAAGCTCCTCTGCACATGTGAAAAATAAATAATCTACGCATAGAATTGAGATGAGTGGATTATACCCAACAAGTATGAAGTACAATTTAGGAATTGCCTCACTCTTAGTAAATCCTATACTCTACAAGTATTCATAAATCATGCAATACCACAGCATGGGTTCTTGTTTGAGTCCGTACAAGGCTATCTCAAGCCTACACACTTGAGACTCCCTCCCATGTACTTCAAATCCTTGAGTGCTCTATGTATACTTCTTTCTCAATGATTTTATTGAGGCAAGTTTTCTTCACATCCATCTGATGTATCCTCCACCTCATAGTTGAAGCAATATAAATAACAATTTGAATAGAAGCATTCCTGGCGACTGGAGAAAATGTCTCCTCGTAGTCCACTCCTTTATAGGAGAACCCTCTCGCCACGAACCTCACCTTGAACTTATCGATGCTACCATATGCAAAATGCTTGATCTTTTAGAGCTATCTGGAACTCACAAATGACTTCCCCTTCTGTCTATACACTATGTCCCAAACATCATTCCTCATAATATAGGTGTACTCCCTTACCATGTCATCCTTCCATACCTGTTGATATGTTGTTTCCTCAAAACTGGAAGGCTCAACGTCAATGATGTTACTCATAAGCACCATATAGTTCAAAAACTTCCTCAGAGGCTTACGCTCTCTAACCACACTCCTAGGAGCCTCACTAGCATCTCTCAATGTCTGTAATATCCACTTGGGTTTCCCAATAGGATTGGAAGGGGATAAATCCTCCTCCCCACTTGAAGTCTGACCTATTGAATACTACTCATCCTTTGGAGCTTGTTTCTCCTCATCCTCTATCACTACTAGTGACTCTTGAGATCTCTTAGATGCCAATTTCTCCTCAAACTTAACATCTCTTCTCACAACTTTCTTCCTATTAAATGAATTAAAGATCCTGTAAGCCTTTGAGGTCTTTTTGTACCCCACAAATATACCCTTCTATATTGAAGGCTCAAAATTTGTCCCCTTCTCCACATGAACATGGATGTAGATTGGACAATTGAAGATACTCAAATATCCTATCTCCAACTTCACCCTTAAGAATGCCTCCTCCAGATTCTTGTTCCCCAATTTCATGTGAGAACTCATGTCCAAACAAACATAGGCAACTCCTGTTCACGTATCATAGCCCTGGCATAATCAATGATAGACCATTTTTTTCTCTCAGCAACCCCATTTTGAAGAGGGTTGTATGAGAGTCTTAGCTCCCACTTGATCCCTGCATCCTTTCATAAATTATGTAAGTCATTGGAGGTGTACTCTCCCCCATTATCCGATCTCAAGACTTTGATATTCTTCCTTGTCTAGTTCTCCACGTGAGCTCTAAAATCCTAAAATCGACTGAAGACCTCGTCCTTGGTCTTCATAAAGAAGATCCAAGTTTTCTTGGAAAATTCATCATTGAATGTCACATAGTAGGATGATCCCTTCATTGATGTTACTGACATCGACCCACTCACATTTGAATGGAAAATATCCAAGATCTCCTTGGACCTACTTTTGTTGCTTGGAAAAGCATCCTTGGCATTCTTTCTAAGTGCACGCCCTTTTCACACTCTGTGTTGCTCAATAATGAACTATAGAAGATCTGTAAAAACCCCTCTCAAAATCAACAATGCCATGTAGTGCAGGTTTCCCAACCCCCCATACCATAGCTCACATAGGTTGTCACTGTTGTGTACCAAATCCTGAACAGGCTTTTCCTACAACCTGTATAAAGTGCCCTCTCTAACCCCATCGACCACTATTATGTTTGGGGTAGATTTCTCTCGACGTATGAGTACTTTTCCTCTCTAAAAAGTAATGGAAACACCCCTATCCTCCATAGCTAATACTAAGAGAAAAATCTTCTTTAGTCTTGGTACGTAAAGAACATCATGGGCATCCATTGAACCTTCTAACTCAAGATGCAACATAAGTTTTCCCTCTCCCTTCACTGCATACTTGGGATCAACAACAAGCTCCACATGGACGTTTGATTCCCTCTCTGTCACGCTGCTAAATAGTTATTGTGCTTCTATCATATGATGAGATGCATCATTGTCCAAGAACCACATGCTCCTAGTAGTTTTGATGGTAGAAAGGCAAGAAACTAGTGAGAAATACTTCTCAAAATTTGTTGCAAACTCATCTAGCTATGTCTCTACTGATGTTGTTCTCTGTGTATTTATTTTTCCCTTCTTCTTCTCCAGACACTGAGATGCATAATGTCATTCTTATGACATGAGAAGCATTTGATTTTAATCGATTCCTTCTTCTTTCCTAGATGTGATGATCCTCCATCATTGTTACCCTTCTTGATGGAAATATTTCCTTTTCCCTTCTTTGTGTTACTAACAAGATCCAATTTCTCGTCACTACTTCCCTTCTTGTTGCTCTTAGACTACTCTCTAGTCTCTTGTTGGATGTAATCATCCCAAAGTCTCTGCCCATATGGAATATGTTATCGAGCACAAAATCCCTTGACAAATGGTTCCCATGACTTGGGAAGACCATTCAATGCCACATTCACGAGCTCTACGTTCTCCATTTTCTCCCCTACGGGATTGCAAGCTGATCACATACCTGAGTGATCCTCATGAAAAAACTGGTAACATTTTCATATCTAGACATCTGCACATATCTGAGTTTATTTCTTAAGACCATGTTTCTATTCATGTTAGTGCTATGGAATAATCCTACCAGGGAATAAAACATATGCTTGGCCATATTCTTCTCGGATAGGTGAAGGATTATATGATCCTTCACTTAATGCAATATTACCCTCTCTGCTTTGATCTCCTTCTTCTCGTGAGCTTCCAAAGATGAAAAATTTGTTGGTGGAACAAGTACTTTGTCCACTAACTCTCAAAGATCATACTCCTTTAATGCCAAAGTTACTCTTTCTTTCCAAGATAGGAAGTTGGATGTTCCATCCAATCTTTTTTCAATTCTCAAACTTACTGATCACATCCCTTAGACCTAATAAACTACCCTGGAAATAACATGTTGTTGAAACTGCCCATGTATTGAATTGTACAAACCTGTACGCGCTTTTCACTACTGAAACCCGCATATGTATGTGACTATCCTTACTGCAACCCACGTATAAATGATTGTCTCCAAAGAAAAATGTGTATGTACATTCCTTCTCCTTCTGCAACCTGTGTACAACTTCGTATGACTGCAAAACCCTAGTCATGCCTTAGTACGACCATTTCCCTAAAATTCGTCCTTCGATTTATTTTTGCTAGTTATGGATTTTCTAAGATCTTTTGCAGATCTGATAGATCTGCTATCAATTTCTATGGACCTAATATTTGGCTTCCTCTCAGAGAATGTGCTCCAATACCATGTTGAAATCCTTACTCCAACACCTAGGTATCTTGGTATCTAGTGATTTTCTTACTAGAAATCAAGTTAGAAACTCATAAAACAAAAGAACACTACTGGAATATTCAACCCAAATAAAGATAGCAGAAGCAATACTGGAAACTAATTCATGCACACATAAACACCAATATTTTTGGATAGATACCCCTGTAAAAAACCTCAGAGGGAAAACTAGTACTGAGATGATTTCAATATGATAAAATCAAGGCTCCCATAATAGGGATAATGGCCCAATGAGATAATACAATTGTATACAAACTTGAAAAAGTATGCTCTATTGTACGACCTACATTTGGAACTCTTTTTGAGGTGTACGGGCCTTTCCTTAAGAAAACCCACGTATGCGTGCCTATCTCCATTGAAACCTACATACATGACCTCAAGAATTGTACGAAAATTTTGTATGACTCAACTCTTTCATGCGGCTTCGCTCTGCAGAAACCCACTTGCAATTGCCTTTGTTCTCTCTTCTCCTTGACTTGATCTCTAGATGGAAATTCTTCTCCACCTATTCAAGATCTCCTTGAATCACAGTCCTTTGTGGTCAAACAATGTCTCACACACAAGTGTATCAAGTGTTAAGTGTCTTCCTCCTTCACCCGAGCCTTGCTTTTATAATCTTGAGTTATGACCTAACCCTAATCTCCAAAGTGATTGATGATTGAGATTACTTCTCACCTCACTTGAGATCAATGGCTAAGATTAAATTCTATTTACTTTTAGCATTTTCCTAAATAACTCAACTAATTAATAAAAGAACTTTACTTTAATAATTCCTTTAATTAAAGTCTCAAGGTAGAAGGATTTGGATGTCTTCCACACGTCTAGACACTTATACATGTGCGGAAATACCTGTTTGATGCTATCAAACATAAACAACAAAATATTGGGTCTATTTTTATACATTGCATATTCCATTTGTCCAACAAGTGTATTCAACATAAAGTAGTTTTCTTTATTTATGGGCATGCTCAATGTCTATGAATGCATGAACACTATTCTTTGATCTCAATTCAATTGAGTCCTAGATTCTTTTTCAGCCCCATTATATTTTAGCATTTCCCTTACCTTTCTTACATTCTCCCACTTTCCAATGGCAACAAAGATGTTTGAAAGCAACATATAAATTCCAAAATTTCAAGGTCTAGATCAAGAATATTTTTCAGCAGATGGTCTGCCAACTCTACGTTGCAATGAGCTCTATAGGCAATGAGTGGAGTTTGTCATACCTCACTACAAGGTTCCTTTAAATTGACTTGTAAAAATTTTGTGAATTTTTTTTCACCAATTCTATTATTAGTAAGAATAGCTTGATTTTGTTATAAAATTTTCTCATTCACAATATGTTATCCCAATGTTACTTCATATTTATTTCTCAAACCTTAATCAAAATACTATGGAGTACTTGAGTTTAATTTACATATATTTTTCCCCTTCCTAGGATTTTTAGTGTCTACCTAACCTAGTATATAGTTGAAATTGGACCCATACTTATAGTAAATTATAGATGGTATATAGAAAACATAATCATACTCATTTTATACTCAATTAAAGACAATGACTTTATATAGTTAGTTTTGTCGTATTTGAAGTTATTTTCTCATTTATTTGTTTTCTTTAAATTTATCATCATTATGCGTCCTTCATCTAGTTTTGGTGTATTTAGTACTTCTTTAGTTATTTTGGGTAAACTAGCACATATTTAAGTGCTATTAAAAAAATAGTGCATTGTATTGATGAAGCCACAAAATCTTATGTATACAAAACCAAATTTAGTGAAATGTGATCTTTTTGAAAAGGAATCATAAAGTCATCAAAATTCAAGTGATAGATTTGGTGCAAAGCTTTGATACTTATAGTCAGTAAAATTTAAATTTCAAATTTAGTTTCAAATAAAACCAATAATACTAAGTAACCATAAAATGTGTAATACCATATTTTTATTTAGTTGAAGTTTGAAGTTAATGTCAAGAATGCTAATAAAAATCATTAATAAGAAGTTGAAATATTACAAATATTTTATCAATCTTAGTATGGTCTATAAAAAAATATTTTTGGGATATTATATGAACTTAAAAAACAAAATGAACATCACTAAGATTGGGATCATTAATTATTATGATATCCATAGTGAGAAACTTGAAAACACCTTAGGATACAAAGGAGGTTGAGGATGACCACCACTTTCGTTTAACATGCCCTATATTTATTAAGTAAAACAAAATTTTACTAAGTTCATAATTTAATTATTATTTGGAGATAAGAGGTGGACGAAGAAGATTAACTATTGGAAGATTAATTTTCAATGTTTTTGTGACATAGTGTCAGACATCGTCAACACCAGTGTATCAAGCCTTGCTCCATGCAAACCATAGTTAAGAAAGTCCAGGTTAAAAAATCTTCAAGTGGCAAGGATGCAATAGCTCCTGCCTCTCCTAGTTATGCTCCAGTCAATGTAAAGGTGGTAGCTAGGGTCTCCTTTAAAGGAACAAAAGATGATTCATTGAGCGTCGAGCTGCCTTCTGGTAATATTTCTCCAATTCCTCCCATTTCTTTGATTTATTTTTCTCCTTTGGAAGCTAAAGAGCTTCCTGATCCTTCCCCCTTGCATGTAGTGTTCGATGTTCTGTCTATTTCGTCAGTGTTCCTGAGGAAGGATTCTCCCGAGGTTCTGGGTTCTCCCCTTCCCCTGCTCCCTTTGTTTCCCCTTCTACTCTCTCAGCTCCCCTTGAGGTCAATTTTTTTTTGACCTCCATCTCCTTGTCTCCCATGGAAGCTCCCACCTCTGGTCACTCTCCCTTCTCAAAATCCCCTCCTATCGAAGGTTCACCTTTTGATGTGTTTCTCCCTCCCTCTCCTCTTGTTCTCTCTAAGTCTTATTTTTCCTCGGGATATTCCCTCAAATAGAAACAAAAAATTCTAGATGTTTCCTCTTTGAAGGGGGGGATATATTTGGACGTTCACCACCCAGACCCAGTCGGTCGCAAATCACATTTGGTGAAATACCAATAGAAAGTGATGAAAGACATTAAAACAAAAAAACAAAATACCATTGAAATCCCTCGAGCAGGTTCCCCCATGAAAGTCCTCTCCTTCAATGAAAGACATGTAGGGGCTTCCCGTAAAAAAATATCCCTCAAGTGGCTCATCACAAGCCACAACCCTTATGTCATCCTAATCCAAGAAACTATGGTGGATGGAGTCAAAGCTATATTGTTTTTTGAATCTTGGTTAAAGTCCTGGTCATTTTGCACTGTTGATGTAGATGGGTAGTTTGATGGACTTCTTACAGGATAGAGTTGCACTTTCAAAGATTCATTTAACTCAATACACAATTTGGCCATTTTTTTGTGGTTGGAAGACAAAATTTCAAGCATCGGTATGATCATCCTCAATATATATGGCCCTTATATTAATCGATTATTTTATTGAAATGAACTTTCAACAGCAAAGGTCTGTGAAGAATAGTTTACCTTGGTTGGAGGGGATCTAAATTTAACTTTGATAGTGCGGGAAACTTGGGGAGTAAACACTCACTCGGACCCCCAAAGTGATTTTTCATGTCGTTTTTTGAATGACATAGTTTGGTGGATATGGAGCCGGTGAAAATGGTCCCTACGTGGAGAATTTTTTGTTCTAATGAGACAACAATTTCAAAAAGACTAGACTGATTTTTTATTTTTGAAAATTTGCTTACTTTCTCATTCCTCTTCAAGTCCTAGGTCTCTTTTGGTGGTTTCTTTGATCACCTTCCAATACTTTTTCATATGGCTATGGGTGGAGATAAGCCTCCTGCCCCATTGAAGTTCAATAACGTATGGTTACAAGACAAAGATTTCAAGAAGGTTATCAAGGATTCCTGGATTCCCTTTTCTATGTCTTTGTGTGGTATACATATGCAATAGATGGTAGGAAATATCACATGCTGCAAGCAGACGATGAAAATTTAGAGAAAACAATACAGGGATAATTTTTCGTCCACTTTAAAGGAGATAGGGTTGAGCATCAAGGATATTATGCTTCATTATGAATCTAGTTTTTCAAAGGACAACCTCACTTTGCTTCATGAACTTGAGGCTCGCCATCACTCCATTTTGGAAAAAGAGGAAACTACATGGTGCTCAAAGAGTCACACTCTTTGGTAGAAGGAGGGGTACAGTAACACTAAATTATTTTATCACTGTGCCAACTTTAGTAAGAATATGAAATCTATCTCGGAGATCAAAGTGGATTATGTTGCAAGTGTTCATTCCTTCATTGACATATTGGAAGAGGGAGTTTGTTTCTTCCAGAATTTATACCAAGAAAAAAAAGGTTGTCCTATGAAGGATATTTTGGAAGCCTTATCAAAATATCCCCCAGTTTTGCCTAGTGATATGAACAAGTTGATGGAAGAGTAAGTGATAGAATTCGAAGTGTTGTCAACCCTCTTGTCCATGCAGAAAGGGAAAATCACGGGCTTTGATGGGCTCATGGTCGAGTTTTATATTGGTTTTTTTGATCTCCTTAAGGATGGTTTTCTTAATGTAGTATGTGAATCCCAGCTTCAGGGAAGGTTTTGGTGTCTATCAATTTTACCTTCCTTGCTCTCATTCAAAAATATCACAATGGGACCTCTTATGATAATTCTAGGCCTATTTCTTGCTACAATGTTATCTACAAGATGGTGGAAAATTTGATAGCCATTAGGATTAAAATACTACTGAGTGAGGTGATATCCGAAGAACAATTTGGTTTTCTTCAGAAAAGGAAAATTCATGGTGGGGTTTCTCTTACTCAGGAGGCTCTTCACTCAATTAAAACTCTGAAGCAGTCTGCGACCATTTTAAAGATTGATCTTTCAAAATCTTATGATAGGGTCAATTGGAACTTTCTTCACCTTGCTCTTCGGAAGATGGGTCTGCACCTTCCCATGGAAAATTGGATAACGAGGTGCGTAAACTCACCATCTTTTGCAGTGCTTATCAATGGTTCTCCCTAAAGCTTCTTTCAGGGTCCCCTCTATCCCCCTTTGTTTTCCTTGTGATCGCAAAGGCCTTGAGAAGGCTCATAAACAGGGCATGCCATTCTGGGAAGCTCAAGGGTTTGAAGGTGGAATACTCGTTAGAATATTTATCCCACCTTCTTTCCATGGATGACATTTTATGTTTTGTTCAGGAGTCCTCTCAAAATTTCCTTGCTTTAAAAAGTATATTGGATTTATTCTATCGAGCTACAGGTATGGAAGTCAATTATCTTAAGTTTTGTGTCATTCCTCGTCATATTTCAAATGTATCTCTTAAAAGAATTGAATATTCTCTCCTCTTCCCATGTAAGGAGTTGGGAGTTGGTTTTAAATATACGGGGTTCTTCCTAAATCTCGATGGGTATAAGACTGGTGATTGGAACTAGTTGTATAATAAATTTGGAGCTCATATTTCCTTTTGGGGGATTTGTCTTCTTTCTCGAGGGAGAATAATTTTAGTAAAATCTGTTTTGGAAAGCATATCGATCTATTGGAATTCTATTTCAATTATGCTCAAAGGAGTCCTCACCATGATAAAAAATCTCAGTTTTTGTTTTCTGTGGTTTGGTGGGAAGCTATCAAGTGCCACTGCATTGGTCAAATGGAGTAGGATATACTTTCCTAAGAAGTTGGGTGGTTGGGGCTTAAAAGTATCCACTTATTTGCGCTCTCAATGGCTACCAAAAGCCTTTGGAGACTCACTCAAGTTTTTTATTATGGGGCAATGTGTTGAATTCTAAGTATATAAAAGGAATGTATATTTTGGAATGGTATAGGTCCCCGATCAAATTATCTAGTGGCTCAATTGTGTGGAAAGTGTTGACAGTGACTTTGCCTTTGGTGGGGTTGTGGACAGTTTGGAAAATCGACAATGGAAGAAAGGTGAGAATAGGATCAGACTCATGTCTAGGTACAAGAGACGATTTTATCCTTTCATATTCCCTCAAAAAACCCCTCCACAATGATGGCATTTTCTTCCTAGTGAATGCCCAATCCAAAACATTGCAGTTTAGAGGGTGCTTAGGGTGCAAAAATAGTTGCAACCTTAGCTTGTCTAGTGCTATGGAAGATTAATGGGTACACTATATAGATATGCTTGCCTAAAATTATATTTTCTTAAATGATGAAGAAGAATATAGTATTTATTGGTTAAAAAACCCAGGGACTAGAGAGTACACAATTGGGCTAGGATACAACGCAGTGGTGGAGGCAAGCTTCTCTGGTGAAAAGTGTTGGTGGTGGTGCTCTCTCTAGAAGTTACAGGTGCCTCTTAAGAGAAAAATTTCTCTTTGGCTTGCTCTTAATAATAAATTACTCATGTGCAAGAATGGATTAAAGTGAGGCTAGATAGACCCAAGATTTTGCGTTCTCTGTAGATCCAATGAAGACTCTTGCTCCCACCTCTTCATGCGCTACACATATACATAAATAATCCTTTCTTTGGTGAATAAGGAGCTCAAATCTCAAGTAAGTTGGATGCACAAAGGTCTCAAAGATAATTTTCATACTTAGTTGGAAGATAAGATGGTAAACCATCTCAAAGCTAATTTTCATACTTAGTTGGAAGATAAGATGGTAAACCATCTCAAAGATTTTCCTTGCATATTGGTGAATAGTATTTGGTGGACAAGTAACAATTTTTTTATTTTTTATTTTTTTCATCCCTCCTGAGATATGCGCATCACAACTCATCAATATTTAGAAGGATTTTATGGTCAAGAAGAAGAAGAAGAAGGATCATATTCATGTAATGTTGAATCTTAACCAATCCATCCCCTAAGGATTTTTCAATGGAGCAAGCCAGGGGCACCTGCCTCAATGTGAGGTAGAGGCAATTCTCTACTTAAATCATAGCCACTTTTTACACATTCGATAGGCCCCTGGTAGAGGCAATACTCTACTTAAATCATAGCCACTTTTTACACATTCGATAGGCCCCTGGTAGAGGCTCAAACTACCAAGCCGAATTCATTGCGCTTAGAACATTGTTAACTATAGCTTAGGAGAAATGGATAAAAAGGATTCAAATCATGGGAGACTCCAAGTTAGTTGTAGATTGGGCATGCAAGAAGGTAAAAGTGGAGAACGTGGGTCTTGGTTATTTTCTCTGGGATGTAGAATTCCAATTAAGCTCCTTCGAGTGACTATCTTTTCACCACATTCTTAGGGAACTAAATTCAAAAGTCTACAACCTATCCAAGGAAGCCCTGTTGTTGCTGAAAGGAGTTTGTGGCTTCTATGAACACGTCAATGGAGAAGAAAAGGAAGGTATGGAATTCCAATTGTAGTCATTCAAATTTGTTGTTTTTTAGGTATTTTTTGTAGCGGTTGTTAGTATGCAATTTTTTTAGCCTCCTTTTGTAAGAGATAATGCCTCTTAAAGCATATGATATTCTAAGTTTTCAATTATGAAAGGCTCCTATGAACCAAGGCTAACCTCTTTGTCTTTGTTGTAACATGTATATTAAATACTCATTAACATAAAATATTTTATATTAAATTATAAATGATTTTTTTTTTATTTTTTCTAGAAAATTAATTTTCTAAACTACTTACACATAATTTACCACATCATATAATATTTCAAAATTGAAATTGATTATTAATTTTTATCTTTATTTCTTTATAACAAGTGATATGATTCCTCTAAATTCAAATACAATTGACTCAATATGTAACTTATACCATGTGATATGATATTTCTATTTTGAAATAGATTATTACTTTTCCCTTTTCTTTATTTCTTTATAATAAGTGATATAATCTCTCTAAATTCATATTCAATTTAATTATTAATAAATGAAAATACACTATCAAATAGGACTATCAAATAGGAGTGGGTTAATTTTGTGCTTCATCCTTTCATAATTAATATAGATTAACATAATATCTTGGTAATTATATTCTATATAATTATTATCTATTCATTACTTCTAAAGAGTTCCTACATATAAATCCATTCCAATTTATTTATGAATGTTTCTTTCCCTTTTATTGGTGGCTTGCTTGCTTGGTTCCAAATTGTTGGAACATGTTACTTTGATCCACTAAAAATCCCACTCATCCACTTATTGATAGTACAATCGACCAATAAAGGAAATAAACTCTACTATGAACAACAATATCAAGAGTAGGACTTGTAGTTACATTATTATGTGAACAAAACCTTGCTCTTTGATTATTTGAAATAATTAACGGTTGATTAGTATGGGTAGATTTCCATCTTAAGAGATGTTTGTAGGTCCTGGGTAGTTAACTTGTTTTTTTTCTTCCTCTTAATTAATCAAAAAATGTTTTAGATCATACTCCAAAACCAAAACCAAAACGAAGTTAAAGGCCAATATCTCTTACCATCATAGGTGAAGCAACACTCATATCATGTACTTTCAAGTAACTTTAACTTTAATACATTTAGAACCAAAAAACAGTTAAAAGAAAATATTTCTTACCATGATAAATGAGACAATAGCATCGAGATCATATGCTTTCAAATAACATTTAAGCTTCTTTCTCATACATAAACCATATAATAACTTGATTGCAAATCATTTGTTTAAGAAAATATTAATACAAAATACTAGAAAGTTGATTCCCATAATCTACATAAAAAACTGAATAAAGAAATTCAATTTTGTGTACATAATAAGGAGATTTACATGACACCAAACTCCAAACAAAAGAAATTATGTTCTATAACAGTGTCACTTGGTGACAGCATAGAGGCATATATTATTCCTGGTAAGTACCCTAACAACATCAATAACATACATATCCATAATTCATCCTATCAGAATGCAACAACAAAACCATTGGTTGTGATTTAAATGATGAGTATAACCTAACACAATGCAACAATAAAGTGTAAGTTTATTCACAAAATAGATATCCACTTTTGAAAAATGTTAGAAGTAAAGAAGCGTTGTTCAATTGTTTTCGAATGTTTGTTGTATTTAAGACAAGATAGTTTATTAGGGTAGAGACCTCTCTAGAGATTTTGCACCAAAATAAAGTTTAAAATGGGCCCGAGAAACATTAAATTTCTCAGAATGTGTAGTCCATGCCTATCCTGTTAATATAAATATCTCTTAACAAACAAATTGTAAGCCAAATCTTTCAATTGAAGATATGACATATGGTACAATACTTCAATAGAAATTTGGAAACAAAAGTTTAATTCCAAGAAAAAACTTTGTACATAATGATTAAAGATTTGAATGTATACTTACAATCGTTGTCGAAAGTTCGATTTCACAATATTACAAAATGTTGACATCGCCATGTGTCAAATATAGATTGTTTCCAATCGTCCAATCAAAACACGAACACTTCATCTGTTGCCATTGGTTTTTCTAATTAATCTGTAAGCCATACAAATCGATATAAGTTCTAGCCACGGTCGCCTAGTCCCTTTCACCTATCAACCTTGCTTACCAGATGCCGACTCAAATGTTGCTTCCTTTCCCACGGCTAGTAGATTTGTTTTTGGAATAGTGAAGGGAAGGAGAGATCCATGAATACATGCTAAGCCCGCAATTCATAGCCTCCTATGAGGTAAGTCCAGATTATGGTGCTTGTTCCCTTCTAGTCGCCTACATTCCTAAATTCAAGAAAATCTAAAGGGGCGAGTGCAGGTGCCACATTCTTACCAGTCCTTTTATAAATATTATTTTCCTTTAAAATCCTACCGCCGGATCCGAGGTCAAACATCGCGCCACATGGCGAGAATCCTACGGTCAGATTCGATGGCAGCTAGCGCACCACGTGGCAAGAATCTGACGGCCATATCTGAGGGTAGACAACACACCACGTGGGAAGAATCCAACAGCTAGATCTAAGGGAAAACATCGCGCCACATGGCAAGAATCCGAGATCCAGATCCAAGGGAAAATAATGTGCCATGTGGAAAGCATCCAATAACCAGATACGAGGGAAGACAACATGCCACATGGGGAGCATCCCATGGCTAGATCCGATGGTAGACAATGCACCACGTGGCGAGCATCCAATGACCAGATCCGAGGGCCTACAACATGCCATGTGGCGAGCATCCCACGACCAAATCCGAGGGTCTGCAAAGCGATGAGCATTCGAGGGCTAGATCTGAGGGCCTGCAATGCGACACGTGGCGAGCATTCGAGGGCTAGATATAAGGGCCTACAACGCACCATGTGGCAAGAATTCGAGAGCCAGATATGAGGGCCTACAATGTGCCATGTGGTGAGCATTTGAGGGCCAGATCTGAGGACCTGCAAAGTGCCATATGGCAAGCATTCGAGGGCCAAATCAGAGGGAATTTTTTTTTCCACATGGCTAGCATCCGAGGGAAGACAACACGCCATGAGGAAAGCATCAGATGACTATATTTGAGGGCAAACACCATGCCACTTGGAAAGCATCAGAGGGCTAGATCCGAGGGCAAACAACTTACCATGTGGGGAGCATCAGACGACCAGATTTGAGGGAAGACAACATGCCATGTGGCCAACATCGAATGGAAAGATCCGAGGGCAGACAACTCGCCATGTGGGGAGCATCAGATGACCAAATCTGAGGGCATACAACATGCCACGTGGCCAACATCGGACGACCAAATCCAAGGGAAGAAAATGCACCATGTGGTGAGCATCAGACAACAAGGTCTGAGGATAGACAATGCTCAACGTGGCGAGCATCGAACGACTATATCAGAGGGCCTACAAGTATCCATGTGGCAAGCATCGAACGATGACATCGGAGGGCCTACAAGTGGCCACGTGGCAAGCATAAGACGACCACATCAGAGGGCCTACAAGTGGCCACGTGGAGAGAATTGGACGACCACATCGGAGGGCCTACAAGTGGCCACGTGGTGAGCATCGAGCGATCAGATTGGAGGGCCTACAAGTAGCCACATGGCGAGCATCGAACGATCTGATTGAAGGGTCTACAAGTTGCCATGTGGCGAGCATCAAACGACCAAATCGAAGGGTCTACAAGTAGCCACTTAGAGAGCATCAGATAACCAGATTGGAGGGCCTAAAGAGTGCCAGTTGGTGAGCATCTGATTCCCATATCGAAGGGCCTACAGAGCACTAGGTGGTGAGCATCCGATGACCAGCTCGGAGGGCCTACACCAGGTGGCAAGCATCGAACGTATAGATCAGAGGGCCTACAGGTCTCCAGGTGGAAAGCATCAAACAGCTAGATCATACCACCTCAGCATACACGTGGTGAATATCAGAGGGCCTGTAGCATGCGACGTGGTTAGCATCAGGATGACTAGATCGGTCGGCCTGGAGCGCAAGACGTGGTGCCCTATAGATTTTGTTCGATGGATTTATCACATATTCCTATAGTTGCAGTGATAATGGCAGCCAATGCTATAACTTTCAGGATGGACGTTGCAACCTTAATGATATCCAAGTGGAACACAGGCTACCGAGTAGCTGTCATCCCGATTTTGACTGCGTTTTCAACATTTTTTCTAATTAAAGATCCAAATCCTATTGTGATAACATTTTTATTAAAGCAGACAACGATACCCTAGGTAGCGCAGTGGTATACGGTGCTCTTCAAATATTGGTTTGGGTGAAGTGGGTATTAGGAAACTGTTCTCTCTAGTTGTACATGCACCATTTCACAAGGAATGGAATGGTCGTTTAAAGATAAGAACACTTCACCTTAATTTATATCTGAGACTACAACTACGTAGTTGGGAATTTTTTCCAAATGCTCTTCTCATTGGAGATCCACGGCCATGGAAAGACAATCATTAGTTTCAAGAAAACTGCCCAACCAAACCTCCACTCCGAACTTATCCATTGTCCCTGAGTCATCGCTGCCACCATAAAAAGCTGCTGGTCACTATATAGTGCATAAGCTGCACGAACTATGCGCAAGAAACCCAACATTGTGGCCAGTTGTACAAGCGCCATTTCACAAGAAATCTGGATCGATATTTGATTGGTGGACCGAGAGAGATCTCCAAATATATAGACTCGGACTTACTATTTACACAGTCAAGATTTCCTCAGCGGGCTATAGTACTCACCAGATCGTGCGGAAATAGTGGCCAACATTTATTTACTTTTGCTACCAAATGTATAATATTTTGTTGCATCTGAGTTGAAAAAGAAGGTGGGTGCTTCTTCCTTAAGGTGTTGTTATGACTTACTTATAACGGAGCATCCGTTTTATTATTTTGGATCAAATAGATTTCATTTGTATAGTATTTTGAACTTCTTCTAAAATCACAGACTCATATCTTTCAAGAGCTGTGTAAAAAAACATTTTTATTATGTGTTTAAATTTTATAATTTTTATAATTGAAAATAAATAGTTCAATCATAATGTGGCACATATCTGTCAATACTATGTGACACAGATTTAAAATGTGTAGATTTAAGTGAAAAAATCATATTTTATCTCAAATTATTTATTAATTAATTACATAATATTATACATAGTGTTAATAAACTAATTAACATTTATCTATATCCTAATTAACATTTATCTATATCTTTATATGATCCTTGACTTCATATAATAATAGTTTAAACATTTATTATTATCTAAACTAATATTTAACTATTCAAACATTACACTTTAATAATAACAAATATATACTAAAAACATGACATCGATTGTGTTAGTTCTTGACTTTATATAATAGTTTAAACATTTATTATTATCTAAATCAATATTTTACTATTCAAACATTACACTATAAAAATAACAAATATATATTAGAACATGACATCAATTGTGTTTGATTGTATTAGTTCTTGACTTCATATAATAGTTTCAACATTTATTATTATCTAAACTAATATTTTACTATTCAAACATTACACTTTAATAATAAAAAATATATATTAGAACATAACATCAATTGTGTTCGAGATTACATTAGTAATACACTTGAATAAATTATATAAAACAATGATAAAATTATATATTTTGAATTTTTTATTTTTTTATTAAATATATTTATTATAATTAAAGAAAAATTATGAAAATGAATTATGTAAAAGGTTTTCTAAACATCCAAGGTTTGGAGTAGACACTCTACTCATGTCCAACATTTCTAGTGGACACTCCACCCATCATCATGAGTAGTAGATTATTATAATTTGTAATTTATTTTACATATAAATAAGTTAAATTTGGTCAAATGTATAGATTATATATATTATGTTATTATCATTAAATGCATTTATAAAATTTATAAAACAAAGAAGTTTTATACATCAATTTAATGTTTGGTTAAATACAAATTTTAAAATTAAATTTGTATTAATTTTTAGTCTTTTCTCAAGCTCCTTCCAATGCAAGAGTCTTTCCTTTCCTTTCCTTTCCTTTCCTTCCCCTCACTCCCTTTAGGAAAGGGATAACCTTTAGTTACCTCCCATTAGCTCGTATATAATGGTTTTGAAAAAATCATGAACTTTAAGTTATACATAGTAAATGATTTTTATTAGATATAATATTTCTTCGTAAGTTTAAGGTCTTCAATTTTTTTTCAGTGAGATAGGAGAAGATCGACCTTTCATAATTTTGACAATAGAGTATGGATTTTCTAGAGAGATAAAGAGAAAATCAACTTGTAAACAAATAGCTTGATTATAAAGCAAAAAAACTATGACCATTAAGGTAAATGTCAATACATTGTTCAACAATAAAATTATAGAAGAAAATATTAGTTGTTACCAATTAGCCAATGCCCACATGTTAATGTAATGAAGATGTTGCATATACATAGCTAATTGTCATTCCATTTTTCTTCAAGGAAGAAAACCAAATTGAGAATTTACACATTTATACGAAATGAAAACAAAGCTACAACTGAAAAATGCTAACAGATCAATGTAATGCTTTACCTCTTACAAATTGGTACTCCTTATTTCCCTCATTATCGGTATACTTGCAACCAAGTATACCCTAGACATTTGTGTGATGAAGAAATCAACATAATGAAATTATGTTTAAACCTTTAAAATATGCAAAATGTTGGCGACATAAAAAAATTAGATCCTACTACCAAAAATGACTAGTAAAACTATTTTATAGAATAATATACATCATAGGAGTCACACTAGAATTCTAGTAAATATTACCTAATCCATACACATGCTATTTAATTTTATCAATATATATTTTGGTATAATGAATAATAAATAGGGGCAGCGGATTTTTAAAATTATGTGGGAGCATATCATTTTAACCAATCATACAATGTTTTGTTATAAATTGGTAAAATTTCCACAAGGGACTGTTAAAAATTATGAATGGATTTACAACTAGGGGACAATAAATAAGAGTAGGATGTGATACATTCTAAAAATATGAGCAATTTTATAAGTTCATGGAAGCATATGTTTTGAGTTTTATTTACTAAGTGACCCCCATGATATACATAATTTCAAAACTAGGTGAATCACACAAGATAGTCAACTTTTACAAAAAAAATTGGGATAATTATTTACCTTCCATTCAAGTAAGATAATATCGAATTAGTTGCCATTGTATTTTGAAGTTGGAGAGATGTAAGTGTGTGCAAACACCATATTCATGTTTGGTATGATCCCAAGGATGACATGTATGAGGTTAAATGTATATTTAATTGGGTAATTGTATATGTAATAGGGGTCAACATAATAAATGACCCACATATGTGATGAGTGAGAATAAGTATATATAGACATTAATAAAGTCATTATGGAGAGAAGCATGTGATTTGGATATATGAATGTATTCGATTAGTTGGAGGAGATACCTATATTCTAAAATGAGTTATTATGTAACTCATATTTACTATAATTTTTTAGAGTTGTAATCCACATTCACATGTTGTGTACATTGTGTGTAACAAGGTTTATTATTGTAAGACACCCAACCCCCTAAGTGATGTTTTACAGGATGGGGTATTAAAATTTAACTTTTTCCTTAACCATCTCTAAATATCTCCTTGAGGTAATCATGAACTTTCCAACGACTATAATCATTCCCAGATTCGAGCTCTAGATCGAAAGTTATGACCTTTTAAAGTTTTGGGGTCTTTTTTGGCCAAAGGTCTCCTTACTTCCACGTGGCTCCACGTCACTTACTATTCCATGCACTTCTATCCAGGAAAGATACGTCACCATCCAATATTGACATGGTTGTTAGCACATCACTTGCTACCTAGCCATAATATTTCATCCAAATCATTCTAACCCACAACTCAATATCCACTTGACACGTGGACCCACCACGACACACTACGTTACCATAAGGTACAAAGGCTCACCCAACCATAAGTTGACACTTGTCCATATCTTATAAACTCATTAAGTTAATTAATTAATGTTTTCTTAAAATACCACTCAACATTCATCCATTTAATCCTCATTAAATACCTGTTGGTAGCCAACAATAATTTTGATTCTCAATCAAAGTCCCCTCAAAAGATCATACCTTTATGTAGCTGCCATCACCTTCTACTTGTAAATGTTTGTGTTTCTGAGTTTCGAGGCGATGATCGGGTTAAGTTTACCTTATTGAGCTTTTGTCGTTTTCATTTCCGTTTGTTTTATTTTTAATTCATGACTGTAAGCATGAATTTAAACATAAAACTTGGCTTAGTTTCATAATATTTTACCTTAGAAATATCATTTTAAAAGTCACCCATATATGATTAAAATTCAAATCTTATAAAATGGTTGATTAATACACTATTGAAATTTTTGGTTTATTATGGTTATTATGAATTCAATGGTTCTATAGTTCATTGTTGAAATTTTTTGATGCATAAGAACCTTGGTTAATTGTTGATATTTTCTCATGAGCTCAATTGTCATATCATCATTCATGCAAATTAGTACAGGCATGTTGTACTTGCATTTTTGTTTCACCTTGTTGGCCCGAAACATTAATGAGACTATTCATTATGCGCATAGGGTTTTGTACTCTGTAGGTTTTGGAACTCATTGTGAGAAATGGCTTGAAGTTTCATGAACCCTTTGTTTTCGTTCTCCCTAACTCTCCTGTCCAAATTATGATAAACCCCAGACTCTGTTATTTTCATGCCATTACTTTTCGCTCAGACGTGTCTTTGTTTCTCGTCCATTGGGAACCTAAACCTAGCCCTGGTGATTTCTATTGTATCCTTATCACAGTGGTCATGGCACCTACAGTTCATATCAATCCGAACAGATTCCAAGATTTTCTATCCCATGATGATGCTATTAACGACCTGAAGACTCATGGGTGGGATTTGTTCCTCAAAAAGTTTGAAGGCTACAACCTCTCGATTGCTAAAGCTTTTTCACAGACTTTTGACGATTTTAGGGTCAAGATTGGGGATATACATTTGGAATTAATAGAGGATTTCATGAGAAAGGCGACAAGACTCCCATCAAAAGGCAAGATGTGGTTTAAGAATGCTAAAATAGAAGATGTCCCATGGAGTTTATTCATGGCTTCCCACAAAACCACTTGTTGTATGAAAGGTATTCCTATCGCTCTATTAAAAGCTAGATGGCACAATCTCATTTTAATTCTGAAGCAGTCTGTTACGTCTGAAGGCTGATATGGGATGGTTTTTCTGTACCACATCCGTTTTCTTATGAATTTCATAGGGTTTGAGCTAGATATGCATTTTTACCTGTTGATGAGTCTTTACAAAATGTTTAAGCGCTATAAGTGACAGGGTATCAATTCGAGTCTATTTCACCATGGACTCGTTAAGATCTTGTTGGTTTATCACCTGTCAAAAATATATGAAAATTGGGAGACCTTTCTGATCAGAAATGGCTTCACCCGGGATATGAAAATTGGGAGACCTTTCTGATCAGAAATGAAGCTCAATTCCTACACGCCATTCAAACTGTGGATGATTTTAAGGATGGAAATTTATTTTAAAATGTAGAAATCTTGGTTGAATCTTACTAATCCTTCATATGCCAACTATAAATGTTTGGCGATATTTCTGTAAAAATATTCAAATTTCTAAGGATTTTATATAGTTTTTATAAAATTTTGGCAATTTTTAGGGTAAAATAATTTTATCCTATAGAATTTGGACGAATTATTTTTAAAATAGCGAATCTCGTTTTTGGAAAAACCATGGAAAATTAGACCACGAGCGAAATTTAGCCCCTAAAATCATCCATGCATTCAACCCTATTTTAATTGAAAACCCTAACTCAGACATACCAGTAGCTGAAAGCTGGTTCGTTAATTCAATTGATGGCTCGAAATTTATTGGACCAGTTTTTGTTGTTGATAAAAACCTTGTGAATAAAGAATTACCATCTAGGTTTTCCCCTGGAAGATCTCTAGAAGATCTCTAGAAGAAGATCTTCGAATTAAAGGAAAAGGATCCTCCTGTGCCTATGAATGATTCTAGCTTAAACATTAATGATAATCCTGTTGCCAAGAATTTTCGTAAAGGAAAGAAACTGCAGAGCATAGATTTAAGTTTCAGGAAAAAGAATGTCAGTCGTTTGATTTCTAGAAAACTAAGAAATCAAAAAGGTAATCATATGAGCTTGATCAATCCAATCGAGATTGATGATCAGTGTTTAGATCGTGATATAGATGATTTCTTGGCTCGTGAAGACCCAGAAAATCAGTGTTCCAGGAGAGAGGTTATTGCCCATGTTAAATAGTATGATTTCGTGACCAATTTACCCCCATATCTTAAGGGTAAAGAAGTATTTTCGAGTATCGGGCACGATCTGGAACAAATCATAGGTAAAAATAAAGCACCCCTTATCGATTGTGTTCTACGTCAAGCTGTCATTTCCCAGGTACACTGTGATAGCTGCCTCAACTCGATAGAGCGTTACTATACAGATGTTCCGCTCTTACAGGCTCGAATTAAACACTTAGCTGCTCAGAATTCTTTGTTGAAACAAGAGAACCTCGACCTGAAGGCTCACACAGAGAGGGAGAATAAACGTTTCAAGAGGGTCGGGAATATAATCATTAAGAACACAACCAGTTTCAAAGCAATTATAAATTCTGAACTGTCAAATCCCTCTTTGGCTAATTTTTAATGGTAAAATGATTTTGTTTTGATTTCATTCAATTATGTTATGAAAAATAAATAAGTAGATTTAATTTTTGATTTCATTTGCTAAAAATAAGACTAGATACAAAATCTATGATTCTATAGCCAGTCTCTTTTGAATAATAATTAACAATTGTTTTTCTGAATATCAAATCGGTTTTTGCTATTTGCAGGAAATGGAAGATTATACTACTGATTTCATGGAGCAAACACTCTGAATCATACATTCAATATTCAATAGTTTCTATATTTTTTTATGTTTATAAAACTTTGGCTTATTTAGACAAAACCAACTCATCCATGAGTGGTTACTATTTTCGCTATTTTTGTGGATTCAACTCTATATTGTATGATATGAGCATTTGGATCCTGAACTAGTTTAAATACTGTTCACTCTTTCTAGTATCGATATCATTGATTTGGACGCATTATGGACATGTAACTTTTAAGACTATATGGAGAAGCTTTTCACTCTTTGATTTCGGACCAGCGTGGAGCTTTCCCATTACGTTTTTCCCTTTATATTATGGAATGTTAATATGTTATACAACTTTAGTCTTATCAACATATGATGTTTCATTTTATTCAATACTTTAAATTTGTTTGTAATTTGTTGTTCATATATTACATATGTGATCATTATTTCATTTAAATATCATTGATTTATGCTTGATTTTAAATGATGTATTACATGAATACTTTATATTAAATTTCTTTTACTATAAGTGTTCATCATTACAAGATCACCAGATCTGTATGTTTATTACTTTTCTCTTATAGCTTTGTTCTAAAAATACCTTTGAGTTTATTATGGGAATGTTAGCACATGCTTGTTACAGGTTTTTCTCACAGGCAAGATAGCTGGGAGTTTGAATTGCGCAGAGACATAAACACATTAGCTGATTAATCTCATGTTAGTTTTACTCTTATTCTATTTCTCTTATTAGTTTATTTACAAATGAAATAGGGACAGTTTAAATTGGCCTGGACTGTTATTCTATTCTTATTTCAAATTGTGTTTTATTAGTATTTTTGAGTTCTTTAGATTTTAAATATTAAATATAAAATATAAAATATATGTCATTGCTTTAACTAATTCATAAACAATTACAAAATACATTGTTTTCGCAAGACATCCAACAAAACTTGCAAATTGTAAATACCATGTTCATAATCACATGCTCATATTCATGTTTCTGTTTTAACACTTGTAAATAATTCATCCTCATAGTATTGTAGTTTCTCTTAGATTAGTTTCATTTTTTTTGTTATTTTAGGATTTTAGTTGGCCAAAGGAGCCATTAAACTTGTCAGGTCATTTCATTCCAAATGGCTTGGGTTATTTAGGCAACCTTGGTTCGGACCTTCTAGTTGACAGTGTGTCGATTACTCCTATAAACAAATGGAGCTAGAAGGAGGGCCTGAATTAAATTGATGGCACGTGGAGGTCGCAAGACTCCTCCCCCACACACCTGCTCTCCTATCGTAACGCGTAGTCGCTCAGACAATAACATTACACTTGAAACAACAACTACCTCAAACGATAACCTTGAGATTCTCATTGAACCAATGACACCAGTTCCTCAAGGGGCCTACGTCCAAGAAATTGTTCGTCAGTCACTCATAAGAACACATAGTGCCTTAGCCCATATTAGACAACTTTGTAGGACACTTAATCAACCCCTTGATTTCTCAGATATCCGAGAAAAAATTCAAGGCAATGATCTGCTCCAAAACCCTTTAGGTGGAAATACCACCAATCCTATTGTAACACTCATTCCTAGAGCAGGAGGACCCAGTATTCCACCATCTCCACCTGATTCTTCTCCATCCTCTTCAGGAGGAGAGTCTTCAAGAAAAGGTAACTCTTCATTACAACCATCTCATCCTTCGACACCACCAACTGCCATGGAAAACCAAAATAATCTTTCCATACCTTAGCTCTATCAAGATGTCGTGGTTGTATCTGGACCTCAACACTCGTTATCGAAACATCCAGAGAAATGGTTGCCCGAATTTGACCCAGATTCAAATCAATCCATTGAGGATCACATCAAAAAAATTATGTTGGCCATTAGACTCTGAAGTGTTGAACACAAGGATGTAGTATGCAGATTATTTCCTTATACGTTTGAGGGAAATGCCTCCACATGGTATTTTTCTTAGCAGCCCCAAACCATCGTCTCTTGGGACAAGTTTGAAACCTGTTTATTGGAAAAATTCAAAGATGATAAATCTATGGAAGTCTTAGTTATGGAACTCTCCAGCTTAAAAATGAATCTTAAGGAAAAAAGTGAAAGACTTTAACCAAATATTTTTTACGTTAAAGAACAAAATCCTTGCAGATTTGATGCCTACAAAAAGTCTAATTGTTGCATATTATGCTAAATCCTTGCACAATAACATAGCCATATGGGTCAAAAGGTCTAAAAACAACACGTTGTTAGAAGCCTTTGAGGAGGCAAATCAAATTAAGAAAGATATATTGAGATTAAAAGATAATCTTAGTAAAGCCGAAACAACCTCATCTTCTAAGAAGAAAGTAGAAATTCTCACTAGGCCACCTCAACTTAAGAATCAACAAGAAAATTTAGATTTAGAAAGCTTGCAGAATGCTTTCCAAAAATTGTCCAATCAGGTCATTGACTTGAAGAGATTAGCTGAGGAGGCATCCACAAGCAAGGGAAGTTTTAAACCTCCTTTCAGAAAACCTTTTCCCCCTAACCAGCCAAACCCGACCACAGAAGGTCTAAATTTTTAAAGTTTATAGTATGTTTTGCAAACCATCTTAGAAGCACATGATAACTCTGCTTCTCTTCCTCCTGAAAGTTCTAATGATTCAGTTGGAGAGGAAGTACCAGAAGAAGATGATTCATCTCCTCCTATTTTTGGTCACTTGTCAGATAGTATTTTCCAAACAAACTTCGAAATTGTCCACCCCTACAACACAAGAAGCAAAACCCAAAACAAACCCCCTTTTGAAGCAAGTAAAAATGTGTTTCCAAAAAAATCAAAGCAAGTTGAAATTAAACAAAGCTTGGAAGCCCCAATTTTAGAATACGATTTAATTGAAGATCTGGAAAAATTGAGAGCTAATATTTATGTTTTTGAGTTGCTGAAATTTCCCCTTATTTTGCTGAAAATGCTTCAAAGTATCGCTGAAAACAGTAAAAATAGTGATCCTAACAGCAAAAAATCAGCAGAAATTTATTTAAATAAAGCCAAAAGGGTCCCAACAAAAATGACATCTGAACCTCCAAATAAAAGGGACTTGAAGAAAAAACTGTAGCAAATGTAGATAAAACTATTTTAGGGACAACAGCGAAAAATCAACAGAATTCTGTTGTTAACGCTCGAAAAAATGTCTCGCCTTTTTTGTTAACCTTTGAAATTTTTAATAGGAATGTACATAATTGCATGGTCGATTCCAGTGTGTCATCAAACGTGATGCCTCTATCTATTTGCCAAAAAATTAATGCAAAAGTTAAACCTTCTGATCTCAAAATCATTATGCTAGATCGAACAAACGTTAAAGTAATTGGTGAGCTTAAGAATGTGTTGATTAGATTATCATCCAATCCAAAAGTTCATCAGATAATTGATATTATCATTGTTGATATCCCTAAAGTTTATGACTTGTTTTTAAGCAGGGATTGGTCAGAGCAGTTGCACAGTTACTTTTCCACAGATTGGTCTCATTTGTGGCTTCCTGAAAATGGACAGCCCAACAAAATCAGGATAAATAGAGAACGTTATCTTAAGCATACCATAACAGATATGAATGATACAAATGAACCTTTCGTTACATCTACTAATTCATTTGAAACGCAGGGAATGAGTACCTTCTTTGGTAATTTCATGACCGAAATCTCTCCCATCACTGATCCCACACAACAATTTGAAGTTGTAACCTATGCTCAGACACCAGCTTTTCCAAGTATTCCAAGTACTTCCGGCGATGCACAAATATGGTCCTTATACTTTGAAGGATCCAAATCCAAAGAAGGAGCAGGCACTGGTTGTGTAATCATCGATCCTACAGGTAATACGACTTTCATAGCTTGTTGGTTAGAGTTCGAATGTACTAATAACACAACCGAGTATGAAGCACTTCTACAAGGGCTTAGGAAAGCTTCAGATATGGATGTGCAGAATTTGATAGTATTTGGTGATTCAGAAATCGTGGTTAAGCAGGTAAGAAATGCCATACATTACTTATCACCACATCTGAAAATCTATCAAACAGAGATATAGAGTTTAATGCATAAATTTTCAGTGTTTAACATAAATTCCATTCCTAGATTGAGTAATTCAGAAGCTAATTTATTGGCCATTGTTGCTTCTAAACTATTGCATGTTGAAGGTCTTTCCCCTAATTCTTTTTCAATTGAATTATTGTTCAAGCCGTTGATCCAGGATAACGTCACAAGCTGGAGAGTATTCGATGATGACTAGCAGATCATAAACTTCATGCATATGGAAGACACCTTCTAGGGTACATACATTGATGAAGGTACTCATGATGAGAACCTCTGAAATTTCATGGTAATATTTGATCCTCGATCTCCTGAATCGACATGGAGTTGGTAAACTCTATCCCCAGATCTGTCGTAAGACTGGAGAAATTTTATGACTAGCATGATAAATTTAGAGGGACAATAAATTGTAAAACTAACAGTTCTTCTTTGATTTATGAAACAATTAATTTAGGAACAAAGGATAATCCTCAAAATAATAATCTCAGAAAGGAATTTTTCGAGCAAGAAATATCTTCTTTTATAAAGTTATTTAAAGAATATAAAGACATTTTTTCTTGGACGTATGATGACTTGAAAACATTTGACCCCAACATCATACAACATGTTATCCCCATGAAACCCCAGACTCGACCTTTTCAACAAAAATTGAGGAAGATGCATCCTAAATTGCAACCCACTGTTAAAAAATAACTAAACAAATTACTAACTGCAAAGATAATTTTCTCGATTAGGCACACACATTGGGTGTCTAATTTAGTCCCTGTAAGGAAGAAAAATGGTGAAATTTGACTCCGTGTCGATTTTCGAAACTTAAACCAAGCGTCTGGTAAAGACAACTACCATGTTTCTCCAATGGAACAAATCCTACAACAAGTGTCTGGTTCCGAAAGACTATCTCTGCTAGATTTTTTTTCAGAATACAACCAGGTCCTCATGTCCCCCTCAAATCAACTTAAAACCACCTTTTGCACTCCATGGGGCACTTATGCCTACATGAAAATTCCTTTTGGACTAATAAACGTCGACGCTACTTTTAAGAGAGAAATGAATATTGATTTCCATGGCCTCATTAACCAAACCGTCGTGGTCTACCTTGATGATGTTACCATCTTCTCTAAAAACAAGAAAGATCACTTGTCTCACCTCAGGGTTGTCCTAGAATGATGTCGCAAGTTCAACATATCTCTCAACCCTAAGAAATCATTCTTTACAGCAGATCAAGGCAAACTGCTTGGGTTTATAGTATCTAAGGACAGAATGATTATTGAACCTGAAATAACCCAAGCTATTGCTAAACTCCACCCTCCTCCTTCCAAAAAATCCATGCAGTCCTTTTTGGGCAAGATTAATTTCATCAGAAGGTTTGTCCCAAGTTTCTCAGAAATGGTAAGACCATTATATAATTTAATTAAAAAGGATGTTTTGTATCATTGGGGACCAAAAGAAAGTCAGGCTTTTGACTCAACTAGAAAAGCAATAATAGAAGCCCCTTCCTTGATGAGTCCTGATTTTTCTCAGGATTTCACTCTTTACACCTTTGCTTCCGACCGATCTCATGTTGTTGTACTTACGCAGAAAAACACTGAAAGAAATGAAATACCCATTGCCTTTATGAGCTCAACCTTTAAAGGAGTAGAGATTAATTATCTAGCAATATATCAACAAACATATGTTGTTTTCAAAGCAGTGAAACACTTCCAGTCTTACCTTTTGAAACCCAGAACCAAGGTTATTGTTCCTTACCCTGCTGTGAGAAACCTGTTAGTACAAAAAGAGCTGGGTGAGAAAAGGGAAAAATTGGATGACTTCATTACAAGAATATGACCTTGAAATAACCCTTGCATAGATTTTTAGAGGTCAAGACCTATGTAAACTAGTAGTTGATTCGGTTGAATAATAAGAAAGTCAAATAAACACCTCAATTGTGAATCAGCCTGACGAAAAACAGATCAGTTGTGCACAAGTTACTGCCAATTCTTGGTATGAGAACATTAAATTTTATTTGACACATGGATCTGCTCCCCGTAATCTCAATCCTAAAAACAGGAGAGCACTTAGGCTTAAGTCTACATTTTTCCAGTTAATAAATCATGTATTATTTCAAAAGAACTTTGATGGTGTTCTTATGCATTGTTTAGAGAAGGAAGAGTCATAACAAGTGTTATATGAACTTTATGCAGGTGAATCCGGTGGTCACTTTGGTGGGAATACCACTGCCCACAAAGTGCTAAGAGTTGGGTACTATTGGCCTACCTTGTTTAAAGATGCCCATGCACTGTGTCGTAAATGCATAATCTTCCAAAAGGCTGCAGGATGGGTGAAAAAGGAAACATTTCCTTTGCAGCTTGTTGTTGTAGATGCCCCCTTTCAGCAATGGGGTCTTGACATCATAGGACCAATTAATCCCTCTTCTTCTTAAAAACACAAGTATATCCTTACAGCAACGGATTCTTTTACTAGATGGTCCGAAGTTGTACCTTTAAAAGTAGTGAACACAAATAAGGTAGTATCCTTCTTGAACTCTCATATCATCACTCGATTCAACATTCCTGGATATTTGGTTTTTGATAACACCTTTTACTTTTCATCCCTTGATATGAACATTTTTGCTTTGGAAAAAGGGATTAAACTGAAGTATTCTGCAAGCTACTACCCTCAAGGAAATGTCTTAGCAAAATCAACAAACAAAAATTTAATCATTATTATTAAAAGGACAGTTTCAGAAAATCACAAAAACCTGCACAATGCACTGTATAATGCACTTTGGGATGATAGGGTAACACCAAAAGCTTATGTTGGTAATTCCCCTTTCTTCCTTGTTTACAGAAGAGGAGTCATTATTCCCCCACATGGTTTATTCCCTTCTCTGCAATTGTCACAGAAAGTTCAAGAAGAGGAGTGCCCCCCCCTAGAAAATTGAATTACTGCCTTGTTAAAACTAGAGGAGGTAAGGACACGTGCAAAGAAGAAATTGGATCAGCACAAACAAATTGTAAAAAGCTGGTTTGATTCAAGTTCATCTTCAGATAGGAATTTTGATATTAGAGATCTGGTTCTTAAGTGGGATAAATCCCACGAGGGGAAGGGGGAACATACCAAGTTCCAAAACCTATGCCTGGGACAATTTGTAATTTCTGAAAAATTGGTCCCCAGCTCATTCCGTCTGCATAATTTGGAGCGATAGCCAGACACTTTCCTAGTGAATGGCTAGGCTCTCAATAAGTATTTCACCTGATGATTTCTATTCCGCTCTTTTGTAAATATTTTTTTTTATTTTCTTTTCTATTTTTGATTTTGGTTCTTTTCATTTTGCTTGGTTTTGATGTGTTTTTTGAATAATTATGTCTAAGTCACCATCTCATTTGCGAAAGGGGAATCAAAATTTTCATTCGTTAGTAGCATTTAATTAATTTCCAAGCACCTGAGTAGTAAGTGCTAAAACTCAGATCATCAAAAGTGGTTTTCTGTTCAAATCAGTGTTTCTGGTTTCTCATTGAAATTACAAGTATACGTGATTGTCATTAATAAACATATAAAGTTGTTCTTGTTTTGAGAAAAACAACTCAAATGTACCTTCCCGTCCTCGAGATGATTTCCTAACCAAAATCTAAGTGTCCAAGTCATGATGAGGGTCATCAAAATAGAAGAGTAATTGGTAAAAGATCATTTTTTTTTCATTCCAAACAACAAGATTTTAAGTATCACCCTACCCTCTTGAATATCATTAAGTTCTACAAACTATAAACAAATTCTAGAGGGTTGAAAGCACTGTAATGTGTGGAAAGTGTATGTAAACCCGTCGAGATATTGAACAGGCCTGCTAGCAGCGGGTAAATGCATGTATGTGTTGGAAAACACAGGTATTCCAGCAGAGGACGAACACCTTCAGTAACCACTCACATAACCAGATCAAAGATCAACACACCGATGTTTTCACGTGGTAAAACCCCTACGAGGAAACATCCATGGCCCCAACCAACGTGGCCACTTGGAGCAGTTTATTAATGCAAAGAAAAAGATTACAGAGAGATTTTTCAAAAGAGTTTCTCACAATCGATCATCGGCAAATGACCCTCCATGCTCTTTAAATAGATATCATGGACCAATCGGGTGTTAAGCCACGAATCAATGGTCGTTAAGATCGAGGAGAGTATGAGCTGTCGAATCACTCTATGTCGGGAACATATTGTGACCGTCGGATTTCCTAACTACAAATGCATACTAATGCATACTAAAGAAACACACTAAGAAACACACTTTTACCTAATGACATATTAGACCAAGTAGATCTTAACTAACTCCTAAGTGTCTAAATATCCTAACATCCCCCC
>SNQJ01S0059996.1:0-20222 GCA_010110895.2 Picea sitchensis | reverse complement strand
ACTACCTAGCTTGGAAAGAATAAGATATATGCAGCGTTGTTCCTCCATTACTATCTTACATTCTTCACATAAAATTCTGAGTGTTTTAAACTTAGATAGATAGTCTCCAAGGCAAGAAAAATCACTTGGACTCAAGGTCAATATTTGAGTTTCTAACTGGTGTGCTCGAATAATATTGATTTTACCAAACACAGATTCAATTGTGTTCCAAGCGTCTTCGGGGTCATCAATTCCTTGAAGGCGGTACCTTAAATCAGGAAAGATGGACATTCCAATTAGTCCACGTGCTTCATCATTCCTATTATCCCATTTGGATTTCTTATCATCGTCATTGGGGGTTGTTTCCTTTCCCAAGGTAATCTGGTACAGGCCTTTACTTCTTAATAAATCTTCCATATAGGATCTCCATTGGAAGTAGTTGTTGCTGGTAAGTAAGATATTACTTGTAGAAGCCATATTAAATATGTAGATAATTTGGATTTAAAAACTAAAACTAATGATCTGGATGGAAAGATCTTGAAAAGTTATGTGGTTTTAAAAAAAACAGCACTGAAAACAGACTTCCGATGTGAGAGTTATGCCCTTTTAAAAAAAGGCATAAACGATGACCAAATAACCACATGATAGTGTAAGCTACTTTATGAAGTGACCCACTTTTATAAAGAGAAGTGGGGATCACTTTTACAATGAGGTTACCTTATAACAGAAAAGCTGCATGCAAAATAAATAACTCTAAAATAAAATATAAAGCTACTTATAGTGATTCACTTTTATACTTGAAGTGAAATGCACTTTACAATTTTTAGCATGAACTTTTTCAAAAAAAGTAACAAAAGAGAGACTTGAACTCAAGGCCTCTTACTTAATAAGGCAAGTTTTAACCAAATGGTCTAACAAAACATATTGTAATGTTCATAAGGAGGATTGGGGTTGTTTTTGTTGTTGTTGAAGACGGCCTTGGAGAGCGTGCTAAAAAAAAACTCTTTTCACACAAGAAAAAAATTTCGCTTCTCGATGACAACAAGGGTTAGATCTCGGTTAGCTTACCTGGAAGATGCACCTTTTCCTATCTGTTTATGATTTTCTGAGATCGCACAGGGCGCAGGGCAAAGAGCATACGCAGATCTAAAAGAGTAGCAACCCGGAAATAAAAAAATACAAACCGAAATAAAATCAAAATGAAACTTTGCATAAATTTAAAAAATGTGTATTCAGGCTTTATACCTCCAGATCTGACTGTAATGGCCATATCTTGGGCAAATAGAAACCTTTTCGAGTGAAACAAAAAGTGTTCCTGAATGAAACAAGTGCTCCGGACACAATGGAATAGTCCTCTCAGCCCAGAAATGTACAAAAATTCCAAAAAATGGAGATGAGGCACCTCGGCTTCATGATCTCGATCTACAACAGGAGCGGGTCTTCAAACAGGATCTGATACCATGTTCGACAACACATGTATTCCAACAGAGGATGAACACCTTCGGTAACCACTCACATAACTAGATCAAAGATCAACACACCGATGTTTTCACGTGGTAAAATCCCTGCAGAGAAACATCCACGACCCCAGCCAACGTGGCCACTTGGAGCAGTTTATTAATGCAAAGAAAAAGATTACAAAGAGATTTTACAAGAGAGTTTCTCACAATCAATCATCGAAAAATGACCCTCCATGCTCTTTAAATAGAGATCATGGACCAATCGGTTGTTAAGCCACGGATCAATGGCCGTTAAGATCGAGGAGAGTATGAGCCGTCGGATCACTCTATGTTGGGAACATATCGTTACCGTCGGATTTACTAACTACAAATGCATACTAATGGATACTAAAGAAACACACTAAGAAACACACTTTTACGTAACGACATATTAGACCAACTAGATCTTAACTAACTCCTAAGTGTCTAAATATCCTAACAGCATGATACCAAGGCAACTTCGTCGGAGTATTGAACATGCCTACTGGCAGCGAAGCACTGTTGGGTTCAAGAAGATCCTCAAGTCTATTTTCAATTTGATCAAAATGAAAAGATGTCTCATATCATAAATGGACGACTCTTAGATAGGATAGAGGTACTAGAGTGGGTCAAATGACATCCCTGCTGAGGCTATGGATGCCTGCTGGAAACAGTGGCCCTATCAACAGTATCAAAGCCAACTGCATAAACAATCTCTACTCTCGTAATCTAAGTTGGATAATTGATGACATTTTTTTTAGACAGAAATACATCTGATGCTAAACTACATTATTTTCTGAGTTATGATCAATATGCTTGACCTGCTGTTAACTATTTCTTAAAAAGTCATTTCATCTGATTCACCCTAACATGAATTTTATGGTGATGCAGAGATCAATGCTTCGCCTAGTATATCACCATTGTTGGCAGCCAACAATAATTTTGATTCTCAATCAAAGTCCCCTCAAAAGATCATACCTTTTTTTCACTGCCATCACCTTCTACTTGTAAATGTTTGTGTTTCTGAGTTTCGAGGCGATGATCGGGTTAAATTTACCTTATTGAGTTTTTTTCATTTTCATTTTCGTTTGTTTTATTTTTAATTCATGACTGTAAGCATGAATTTAAACATAAAACTTGTCTTGGTTTCATAATCTTTTACCTTAGAAATATCGTTTTAAAAGTCACCCATATATGATTAAAATTCAAATCTTATGAAATGGTTGATTAATCCACTATTAAAATTTTTGGTTTATTATGGTTATTATGAATTCAATGGTTTAATAGTTCATTGTTGAAATGTTTTGATGCATAAGAACCTTGGTTAACTGTTGATATTTTTCTCATGAGCTCAATTGCCATATCAACATTCATGCAAATTAGTACATGCTATACTTGCGTTTTCATTTCACCTTGTTGGTCCAAAACATTAATGAGACTATTCATTATGCGCATAGGGTTTTGTACTCTGTAGGTTTTGGCACTCATCGTGAGAGATGGCTTGAAGTTTCATGAACCCTCCGGTTTTCGTTCTCCCTAACTCTCCTGTCTAAATTATGATAAACCCCAAACTCTATTATTTTCATGCCATTACTTTCTGCTCAAACATGTCCTTGTTGCTCGTTCGTTGGGAACCTAAACCTAGCCCTGGTGATTTATGTTGTATCCTTATCATAGTGGTCATGGCACCCATCGTTCATATTGATCCAAACAGATGCCAAGCTTTGTTATCCCATGATGACGCTATTGACGACCTGGAGGCTCATGTGTGGGATGTGTTCCTGGAAACATTCGAAGGCTACAACCTATCGGTTTCTAAAGCATTTGCACAGACTTTCGACAATTTTAGGGCTAAGATTGGGGATATACAGTTGGAATTAATAGAAGATTTCATGAGCAAGGCCTCAGGACTCCCATCAAAAGGCAAGAGGTGGTTTAAGAATTCTAAAATAGAAGATGTCCCATGGATTTTATTCATGGCTTCCCGCAAAACCACTTGTTGTATAAATGGTATTCCTATCGCTCTATTAAAACCTAGATGACACGATCTCTTTTTAATTCTGAAGCAATTTGTTACGTGTGAAGGCCGATATGGGTTGTTTTTTCTATACCACATCTGTTTGCTTATGAATTGCATAAGGTTTGAGCTGGATATGCCTTTTTACCTTTTGATGAGTCTTTACAAAATGTCCAAGCACTATAAGCAACAGGGTATCAATTCGAGTTTGTTTCACCATGAACTCGTTAAGATCTTGTTGGTTTATCACTTGTCGAAAATAGGTGATAATTGGGAGACCTTTTTCATCACAAATGGCTTCACCCAGGCCGATGCTACAATCAACCCTCTTTTAATTGCAAACCCTAGCTCGAACAGACCAGTAGCTAAAAGTTGGTTCGTTAATTCAATTGATGGCCAGAAATTTATTGGACCAGTTTCTGTTGTTGATAAAACCCTTGTGGAACAGGTGATTGTCGAATTAAAGGAAAAGGATCCTCCTATGCCTATGAATGATTCTAGCTTAAACATTAATGATAATCATGTTGCCAAGAATTTTCGTAAAGGAACGAAACTACAAAGCACGGATTTAAGTTTCAGGAATAAGAATGTCGGTCATTTTATTTCTAGAAAACTAAGAAATCAAAAAGGTAATCATCTGAGCTCGATCGATCTGATAGAGATCGATGATCAGTGTTCAGATCGTGAGATAGAGGATTTCTTGGCTCGTGAAGACCCAAAAAATCAGTGTTCCAGGAAAGAGGTAATTACCCATGTTAAACAGTATGATTTTGTGACCAATTTACCCCCATATCTTAAGGGTAAAAAAGGATTTTTGGGTATCAAGCACGATCTGAAACAAATCACAGGTAAAAATGAAGCACCCCTTGTCAATTGTGTTCCACGTCGATCTGTCATTTCTCCGGTACACTATGATAGTTGCCTCGACTGGACAGAGCGTTACTATACAGATGTTCCACTCTTACAGGCTCGAATTAAACACTTAGCTACTCAGAATGCTTTGTTGAAACAAGAGAACCTCGACCTGAAGGCTCGCACAAAGAGGGAGAATAAATGTTTCAAGAGGGCCAAAAATATAATCATTAAGAACACAGCTAGTTTCAAAGTAATTATAACGAACTGTCAGATCCCTCTTTGGCTAATTTTTAATGGTAAAACGATTTTGTTTTGATTTCATTCAATTCTGTTATGAAAAATGAATAAGTAGATTTAATTTTATTTCATTTGCTAAAAATTAAACTAGCTACAAAATATATGATTCTGTAGCCAGACTCTTTTGAATAATAATTAACAATTGTTTTTTTGAATATCAAATCGGTTTTTTCTATTTGCAGGAAATGGAAGATTATACTATTGATTACATGGAGAAAACAATCTGAATCATATGTTCAATATTCAGTAGTTTCTATATTTTTTTATGTTTATAAAACTTTGTCTTATTTAGACAAAACCAACTCATCCATTAGTGGTTACTATTTTCGCTATTTTTGTAATATTAACCTATTTTTGTGGATTCAACTTTATCTTGTATGATATGAACATTTGGATCCTGAACTAGTTTAAATATTGTTCATTCTTGCTAGTACATACATCTTTGATTTGGATGCATTATGGACATGTAACTTTCAAGACTATATGGACAAGCTTTTCACTCTTTGGCTTTAGATCAGCGTGGAACTTTCCCATTACGTTTTGCCCTTTATATTATGGAATGTTAATATGTTATACAACTTTAGTCTTATCAGCATATGATGTTTCATTTTATTCATTACTTTAAATTTTGTCTATAATTTGTTGTTCATATATTACATCTGTGATCATTATTTCATTTAAATATCATTGATTTATGCTTGATGTTAAATGATGTATTACATGAATACTTTATATTAAATTTCTTTTACTATAAGTGTTCATCATTACAAGATCACCAGATATGTATGTTTATTACTCTTCTCCTATAGCTTTGCTCTAAAAATACCTTCAAGTTTATTATGGGAATGTTAGCACCTACTTGTTACAAGTTTTTATCATAGGCAAGATAGCTGGGAGTTTGAATTGTGCAAAGACATAAACTCATTAGTTGATTAATCTCAGGTTAGTTTTACTCTTATTCTATTTTTTTATTAGTTTATTTACAAATGAAATAGGGACATGTTAAATTGGTTTTGACTGTTAATTTGTTCTTATTTCAAATTGTGTTTTATTAATATTTTTGAGTTCTTTAAATTTTAAATATTAAACAAAAAATATAAAATATATGTGCTTTCTTTATCTACTTCATAAAAAATTGCAAAAAACATTGATTTCGCAAGACATCCAACAAAACTTGCAAATTGTAAATACCATGTTCATAATCACATGCTCATATTCACGTTTCCATTTTAACACTTGTAAATGATTCATCCTCATAGTATTGTAGTTTCTCTTATATTAGTTTCATTTCCTTTGTTATTTTAGGATTTTAGTTGGCCAACAGAACCATTAAACCAGTTGGGTCATTTCATTCCAAACGGCTTGGGTTATTTAGACAACTGCAGTTCAGATTTGACCTTTTAGTTGACGGTGTGTCGATTACACCCGTCAACAATAACCCCCCCCCCGCCCACCTTATAAATACATGTTTAGTTAGCCTAATATATCAGCTCGGTAATTAATGAGGATTTACTTTCTCTCTTTCCCTTGGGAATCCAACATCGTGAAATGGTTTAGTGATAATTTAAATATCAATGTTATAAATATATTATAACACAATTAATTAATTATATCATAATATAATTATTTATTATATCGGATCAGTAATGTAGTGTACAAATAACTGGAGTGCCAGATCAATAGTGTAGTGCACGAATAACTGGTCCAAGAAAAAGAATAACAGGGCCAATATCAATAGTGCTAGATCCAATGAATGGGTTTTCCTGCCTTTCATTCGCCATTAGATGTCGTTCGCCTTCAGCCAGTAGTTCAGGTCAATATCGTTCACCTCAATTCGAGTATAATGAATCGCACCAATTCTGAATCACTTATATTATAATATAATTAATTACATTGTAAAGCACCCAAATTATTTTATAATATACTTAAATTCATCGTAAAGCACCCAGGTTGCATTATAATACATTTGATTATATTAATCACCAGACCCTGGCATGTAACCCTCCATGCATTTCAACATACACAGACCCACTTGCATTCATATTTTATATTATAAATGTTTTAAGGTTATCGGTCTGGACCTATCGGCCTTGGACTATTTCATAAGAATGCACCTTTCACTCCTCGAGCTTTCGATGCCCGACATCCCGATGGGAGATCCCATGTGACAATATATATATATATATGTATNTTTTAAGGTTATCGGTCTGGACCTATCGGCCTTGGACTATTTCATAAGAATGCACCTTTCACTCCTCGAGCTTTCGATGCCCGACATCCCGATGGGAGATCCCATGTGACAATATATATATATATATATATATATATATATATATTCAAAAATAGAATAAGATTGGGCCTATCAGCCTAAGACTATTTCATAAGCATGCACCTTCCACTCCCAAATCTCTCTATATATGATGGAGGGAATTAATTACTAACATTTAATGTTATAATACCTTGGGCCATTGGAAACGGAAATTTCACACACCATTCATGCATTCCCTTCTCCCTTCTTCTGACATCTGAGACCCGAAGAGGATTTTTCTATTAATATTTAATTTTATAATACCTTGGTCCATCGAATCTCGAAATTTCACACACCATTCATGCGTTCCCTTCTCTTTTATTCTGACATCCAAGATCCGAAGAGGGGTTTTTCTATTAATATTATTAATATTTAATTTCATAATACCTCGAGCCATCAAATCTCAAAATTTTGCACACCATTCATGCGTTCCCTTCTCCTTTCTTTCGACATCTGAGATCTAAAGAGGGATTTTGTTATGAATATTTATACGTTGAGAAAAAATGAAATTATATTTTCTAAACCTTAAAATTTTAATAATAATAATAATACATTAATAAGAACTACTCCATGAGTGCAGAGAAAAATTCTTAAAATTAAGAAACTTGACAAGGTTTATTTCTTTGCACGACAAGGGGGGGAATTTTGAGCTTCCCATTTTTCATGCACAAGATAAGAATTCATAGTTTTTAATATATGAATTTTAACCTTATTATTCAATTATGAAGACATTTAAATAGTAAATTTGAGAATTTACTAGGATCCATCAGTCTTTACCTTCCATGCAAAATTGTTGAGAAAAACATATAAATATATGTTTATACAAACTCATGTAATTTATTTGATCTAATTCTTTTCTAGAATATCAAATTTCTTTGACATAAAACTTTCCATGGTAAAACTCTAGTTTTACCAGAAATTACTGTACTCCTATTTTCATGCAATTATTTTAGTCGCCATTTTCAAGTCTTTCCTTTTTGGGCATAAATTCACTGTGTAAATCTTGGTAAAAAAAAATTCCTTACCAAGTCTTAATGAAACTTAATTATTCATGATGCATTAAATTATTAATTTCATTTTATTTCAAATTAGGAATTTGAATTTTTATTTCTCATTCTTTTGTTATTATTAAATTTTAAAATACTTTTCCTCTCTTCAATATTTTGTTGGATTACTGAGAGTTGGGGGGGCTGAATCGGTAATGAGCAATTTATACCACTTTTAACCACAATTTATATTCCCTTAACTTATTCAAACATGTTCATGAGTTCATCATCAATTTATTAATGTATCATAAACATTAACATTAACATCCATCAGTGCATAATAAACAACAATAGACACATCTACATAATACACAATACGCCAATATTTATGTGGAAACCCAATGCGAGAGAAAACCACAGAATGCTTTTATTATATGTCAAATAATTACATTCAAGGAAGCACCAACTTCCAATTATCCAGCTCCAACTGGAATGAGGCTCCAACCTGAAGGAAGATCTAATTCACTAATTATATGGCTCCAACCAAAAGGAGGCTACAACCCCTTAGGTTCTCTGGCTCCAACCATAAGGTGGCTACAACCACCTAGTTCTCAGGATCCAACCTGAAGGAAGCTCCAAATATCTTATTGTTTGACACCAAACAGGAGGAGCTTACAACCCCCTTTCCTTACCCCATCCAACCACCCTAAAATATAAGTGTCAAATAATTGATACTTCCATTGTCACTCTGTCATTGTCAACTTGTAACCTATCAACCTATCCAACTTATCATTGTCACTACAACCTGTACCATGCATCAACCTGCACCATCAACTAGTGTCAAACTGTTCCAACAACCTGTACAAAAACTTGTCACATCAATCTCATTAACCAAATCAGATCTACTCACCAAGATCAATCACCAAGACAACTCTCAACCATATGCACAATATCACCAATATGTGCATCAACCAAGACTTCTCACAAACATCAAAAATATGTACCAAGATCAAGATGTGCTTATAAAAGTATATCAATTCATATATGCCACAGCATCCATAAACCATGTGACAACAATACTACTAGCAAGTTCCTCTAACAATGTACCAATCATGTACCAACCATGTGTCAACAAATCAAAATATGACTCATCAAGGTGTACCAACATCACCATACCATACATCTCATGTATGTGCCAACTCATCAACTATCTATCCCAACATGTATCTCAACCATATATCAAAGACATATACCAATATAACCATCAAAATTTCTCTATAAATACATCACACTATCCATAACCAAATACTATAAACCCTCACATCAAACCATGTGCCAAAAACCTCACTTTTATGTAGCCTCAAGTGTGTACCAATCATATGCCAATATCACTAACAAATCCCTCTCACAATGTACTACAAGATATGTCAATAAAACTCAGACATGCACTAAAAATATACTTCAACATATCTTTCTAAAAACCATTTATTACAACAAGTATTATACAACCAATAGTGCCTCTAAACATGTATCAAGGATGTGTATCAATAGATCAAGGATGTGCCTCTAGCTAGTATCACATTACCATGATTTTCCTCATAACCAAAGTGCCATAACATCACTAAGAAAGTACTCAACATAACCATCAATATACCCTAACATAAATGACTCAATCGACACACTAGGGTTTATACCATGCACTTATGATATGCCTCAAGCTTATACTTCAAAATTAAACCATGTACCATCATCATACACCCTTCAACACAAGAATATACTCATACCTGTAGCTCTGTGACTCCTAGAACATTAGACCTCAATTATCCATACATTTATTAGCTTTTGTTGCATGTTACCATCATTTTTCCCAAACTTATCATTGTCTCGCTTATTGCACACTAGTTGACCCATGAGAATGCCTCACTTGACACTTATAGGCTGACCCATGAGGATGTCAGTAATTAGGGTTTTTCTGAAACCCTTGCCCTCTGCAACTTCGAAACTTTTTCGTCAAACTTTCTTCGCTTCCTTAGTTTCATGCAACCTTAGATTTGTCAATTATACCTGTCAATAACCTTTCAAAAAATAGATATTCAACTAAGTTCAATAGGTGTTAATGAGAGTCCATTTCTCTCTTATTTATACTCTCCAAGTGGATTCTTTTAGAAGTTATCTTCTAACTATTTTACCCAACTTCCCTCTTTTAGGGCTAACCCACTTTCAACTACTTTACCCATTTGCAACTACTTTATCCAAAATTAGTAAACTCACCATTTCTTGTTGCAACTAATTTATTTTTAATTATTTTCTTATTGCAACAACTTTAGCCATGATTAACTCTTAGTTACAACCACTTTGACTAGTAAACTTCTTTTAGGAGCTTCTAGAATAATTGTCTTCTTTAACCTTCTAGGGGCTTCTAGATAACTCATGAGGGTTCTCCAACTTCAATAATCTATATCTCCTCAACCGTGAGGAAATACATGGTGTACCACATATCACTGGAAACAACACAACGTGTACTATCCATCCATGATAGTCTCACCTACAAATTCATTGATATTCATGTCCATATTTCTCAATTACTTTTGAGTTATTTAACCACACCTCTCGGGCTACCAGAATGTACTACTGGACTTACTCAAGGGTTGACATCAATCTCTAAGGGTTGACACAAATCTACAATATCACTCTACAAGGGTTGACATCAATGACAACTAACTACCCAAACCAGTTGTCCAACATATTTGAGTTATTTTTCTAAGGCCCAAACATAGATTTGATGCCCTCTAAATTTTCCAGTATAAAAGTTTCATGAAAACTTAGAGTAAAATAATTCTTATGCATAAATCAAACCTCTTTCCTCTTTAGATGTTCTGTGAAGATTATAATAGTTCGATCATCACCACTAATACATCAAATATATTGTAAACACTCAATCAACCATATCATCCACTCACAACACTCCTTTTTAAAACATAGGCAGTCAATAAGTGAGGTTATTAACCAAAATAAGATATTGTTCAAAAACATAGGTATTCCAACAAAGGACGAACACCTTCAGTAACCACTCACATAACCAGATCAAAGATAAACACACTGATGTTTTGACGTGGTAAAACCTCTACGGGGAAACATCCATGGCCCCAACCAACACGACCACTTGGAGTTGTTTATTAATGCAAAAGAAAAAGGTTACAAAGAGATTTTACAAGAGGGTTTCTCACAATAGATCATCGACAAATGACCCTCCGTGCTCTTTAAATAGAGATCATGGACCAATAGGGTGTTAAGCCATGGATCAATGGTCTTTAAGATTGAGGATAATATGAACTGTTGGATCACTCTATGTTGGGAACATATCGTGATTGTCGGATTTCCTAACTACAAATGCATACTAATGCATACTAAAGAAACACACTAAGAAACACACTTTTACCTAATGACACATTAGACCAAGTAGATCTTAATTAACTCCTAAGTGTCAAAATATCCTAACATCACCCCTTAAGAACAACTTGGGATAGGATTGAAGGATTACAATAGTGACACAATAGGAGAAGGAAGGAGGAATTAGAGCCTATCCCCCCTTAATGACAACTTCCTAAACTCCTAACATAGATTGAAGTTTGGAAAACTTCACTTCTGTAAGATACTTTGTGAAAATGTCTGCAACTTGATCTTTTCTAGGGAAAAAGAGAACTTCAATAACTTGATCATGAATGAGTTTTCTCATGAAGTGCATGTGTAGTTCGATGTGCTTGTTGTGTTGATGTTGAATTGGGTCTTTGGCGAGCTTGATGACACTCTGATTGTCGCATCAAAGTTTGGTTGGATGTTGTTGCTGGAATCCAAACTCTAAAAAGATCTATTGAAGCCATAAGGCTTCCTAACTGACATTTATCATTGCTTGGTACTCTGCTTCTGATGAAGAAAGTGCAATAGTATGTTGTTTCTTACAAGCCCAAGTGACAGGTCCAAAACCAAGGCTGAAAACATAACCTGTAGTAGAGTTTCGATCATCAAGGTCGTCAGCCCAATATGAATCAGTAAAACCAACCAATAAGGGAGTCCCCCTGAATGGTAATGTATCCCGAACTGAACTATACCACAGACATAGCGAAGTATCCTTTTAGCTGCTTTCCAATGGCTTTCATGCGTTGTTTGCATATATCGGGCAACAAGACCAACAACAAAGGAAAGAGCAGGACGAGTATGAGTGAAGTATAAGAGGCTACCAACTAACTCATGGTATAGGGTGGAATCAACTTTGGGAGAAGTATAAGTGGCAGTAGGCTTGAATCCAGAATGGAAGGGAGAAGGGCTAGTTTACAATCATCCAGGTGAAAGCGACGAAGAAGGTCACAAGTATACTTAGACTGGGAAAGAAAAATTCCTTCATTGGTTTGCAAAACTTGGAGACCAAGGAAATAGTGCAAATAACCTAAGTCTTTCATTTCAAATTTATTCTTAAGGTTGGTTTTCACATGGTTTAAATTTTTTGAGTCACTACCAGTAAGGATAAGGTCATCAACATAAAGGACAAGGATTTTGATATGGCTTCCTACTTTCTTGTTATAGACATTAGGATCAGAATGACATCTAGAGAATCTAGTGTCAATAAGAAAGTTGTCCATTTTGGCATACCAATCTCGGGGAGCTTTCTTAAGACCATAAAGATATTTCTTAAGGTGACGAACAAGTCTAGAGTAATTCTAGACATAGCCAGGAGGTTGTTCGATGTATATTTCTTCTTGCAAATATCCATGCAAGAAGGAGGATTTGACATCCATCTAATGGAACTACCATTTATGTGTGGCAACAAGGGAAAGAATAAGTGGGATGGAATTCATTTTGGCTACAAGGGTAAAGGTTTCATTATAGTCAATTCCTTCAACTTGGGAAAATACTTTGGCAACTAATCGAGCTTTGTGTCTTTCAACACTTCCATCTGATGCATACTTAGTTCTGTAGACCCATTTACATCTAACAAGTTTTCTTCCTTTTGGAAGAGGTAAAAGATCCCAAGTATCGTTTTCCATTAAAGAATGATACTCTTGATTCATTGATGTATCCCATTCTGGATGACCTGAAGCTTCTGCAAATGTCTTTAGATCGTGAGTTTTTGAAACTTGAGCCAAAAGAGAAGAGGTTCGTTGGAACTATGAGCATGTCCGATGTTGATATAAAGGATCACTGACAAGATCACCAGTTGCTTCTTGTGTTGAATGTACCCATCTAGGAAGCGGTGGAGCTAGTGTTGGTTTAGGTTCAAAGGATTCATCTGGAGAAAGGTGAGCAGGCGGAGGTGGATTTTCATCCTCACTGTCATCATCTGAATAAGAAACTAGAATAGAAGAAGGCACAAATGTCAAATATGGCTCGCTGGCCAAAGAAGGAACAATCATTGAATTAGGCTTGCAGGACAAAGAAGGAACAAACATTGAATTAGGCTCGTAGACCAAGATATTTTCATCAAATTTAACATCTCTTCTAATAATAATTTCATTACAATGTGTTTGAAGAAGTATATAACCTTTGACATCTTCAGAATAACCAACAAATATACACTTCTCACTTTTAGGTTGCAATGCTTTCCTTTTCTCATCAGGAATGTGAGCCCATGCTATACGGCCAAATACACGAAAGTGACTAACTTACATCTGGTTTAATTTTAGTCCAAGCTTCTTCCGGTGTTATATTTTTAAGAGCCTTTGTGGGAGTGTGATTTACTATGTAATTTGCACAGTTGATTGCTTCCACCCAATACTTTAGACTTAATCCCTTAGATTGGATCACACAATTAGCCATTTCTTTTAATGTGTGGTTCTTTCTCTCAGCAACACCATTTTGTTTTGGTCTATATGGAACAATGTATTTCATTTGGATGCCCTGTGTAGTGAAATAACTTTTAAAATTATTGTTCACATATTCACCTCCATTATCTGTTCTTAACTTTTGAATTTGATGTCCAGATTGTTTTTTTACAAGGGCCTTGTAGGCCAAAAACTTGTCAAAAACTTTTCTCTTAAGTTTTAAGAAGTAAACCCAAGTACATATGGAAAATTCATCAATGAAAGTTAAGAAATACTTGCACCCAGGATCTGGAATCCAAACTCTAAAAGGATCTGTCGAAGCCACAAGGCTTTCTGACTAACATTTATCATTGCCTGGTACTTCGCTTCTACTGAAGAAAGTGCAATAGCATGTTGTTTCTTACAGGCCCAAGTGACAGGTCCATAACCAAGGCTGAAAACATAACCTACAATAGACTTCTAATCAGCAGGTTCGTCGGCCCAATATGAATCAATGAAACCAACCAATAAGGGAGTCCCTCATGAACTGTAATGTATCTCGAACTGAATTGTATCACAGATGTAGTGAAGTATCATTTTAGCTGCTTTCCAATGGCTTTTATGGGGTGTTTTCCTATACCGGGCAACAATACCAACATCAAAGGAAAGATTAGGAAGGATATGAGTCAAGTATAAGAGGCTACGAACTAACTGATGGTGCAAGGTGGCATCAACTTCAGGAGAAGTACAGGTGGCAGTAAGCTTGACTCCAGACTGGAAGGGAGAAGGGGTTGGGTTACAATCATCCATGTGAAAGCGATGAAGAAGGTCACAAGAATACTTAGACTAGGAAATAAAAATCCCTTCATTGGTTTGCAAGGAGGCCAAGGAAATAGTACAAAAAGCCTAAGTCTATCATTTCAAATTTCTTCTTAAGGCCGGTTTTCACATGGTTTAAAAGTTTTGTGTCACTACCAGTAAGGATAAGGTCATCAACATAAAGGACAAGGATTATGAGATGGGTTCCTACTTTCTTGGTATAGACATTAGGATTAGAATGGCATCTAGAAAATCCAGTGGAAATAAGAAAGCTATCCATTTTGGCATACCAAGCTCGGGGAGCTTGCTTGAGACCATAAAGAGATTTGTTGAGGCGAAAAACAAGGCTAGAATTATTTTGGACATAGCTATGAGGTTGTTCCATGTAGATTTCTTCTTACAAATATCCATGCAAGAAGGTGGATTTAACATCCATCTGATGGACCTCCTATTTATGTGAGGCAGCAAGGGCAAAGGTTTCATTATAGTCAATTCGTTCAACTTGGGAAAATCCTTTGGCAACTAATAGAGCTTTATGTATTTCAACACTTCCATCTGATGCATAATTAGTTCTGTAGACCCATTTACATATGACAAGTTTTATTCCTTTTGGAAGAGGTACAAGATCCCAAGTATCGTTTTCCATTAAAGAACGATGCTCTTCATTCATTGTTGTATCCCAATCTAGATGACCTAAAGCTTCTGCAAATGTCTTTGGATCATGATTTTATGAAACTTGAGCCAACGGAGAAGAGGCTCGCTAGAACTGTGAATGTGTCTGACGTTGATCTGAAGGATCACCGACAATATCACCAACTACTTCTCATGTTGAACAGACCCATTTAGGAAGTGGTGGAATTGGTGTTTTTTCAAGTTAAAACGACTCATATGGAGGAAGGTGAGTAGGCACAGGTGGATTTTCATCCTCATTGTCATCATTTGAAGAAGAAACCATAACAGAAGAAGGCACAAACACTGAACATGGCTCACAGGCCGAAGAAGGCACAACCGTTGAATTAGGCTCGTATGCCAAAGAAGGCACACATGCCAAATTAGGCTCGCAGCATAAAATATTTTCATTAAATTTAACATTTCTTCTAATAATAATTTCATTACAATGTGGTTGAAGAAGTCTATAGCCTTTGACATCTTCAAAATAACCAACAAATATACACTTCTCACTTTTAGGTTGCAATGCTTTCCTTTTCTCATCAGGAATGTGAGCCCATGCTATACTTCTAAATACACGGAAGTGACTTACATCTGGTTTAATTTTAGTCCAAGCTTCTTCCAATGTTATATTTTTAAGAGTCTTTGTGGGAGTGTGAATGACTATGTAATTTTCATAGTTGATTGCTTCTGCCCAATACTTTAAACTTAATCCCTTAGATTGGATCATACAATTAGCCATTTCTTTTAATGTGTGGTTCTTTCTCTCAACAACACCATTTTTTTATGGTGTATATGAAACAATGTGTTGCATTTGGATTCCCTGTGTAGTGCAATAACTTGTAAAATTATTGTTCACATATTCACCTCCATTATCTGTTCTTAACTTTTGAATTTAATGTCTAAATTGCTTTTCTACAAGGGCCTTGTAGGCCAAAAACTTATCAAAAACTTCGCTCTTAAGTTCTAAGAAGTAAACCCAAGTACGTATGGAAAATCCATCAATGAAAATTAAGAAATACTTACACCCAGAAAAAGAAGGAGAAGAAAGTGGACCACACAAATCATTGTGAACAAGCTGCAAAGGGCCTGAGGCGTGCCAAGAGGCACATTTTTCAAAATTGTACTAATAATGTTTGTCAAGAACACAACCGACACAAACACCATCTCTGCATGAAACAAGAGGAAGACCAATCACCATATGTTGATTACATAGTTGTTGCAATGAGCGATAGTTTAGATAACCAAACTACTCATGCCGGAGTTTGCTCAAATCATCGCTATGAGCAATAAAAACTAATGAAAAAGATGATGACCCAAAGTTGTCAAACTTGTATAACCTGGTAATATCATCAGCAATTCCAGTTGCAATAATATGCTTAGGATATTTTAGATCCTTGATTACAACTTGGTGAGGTGAAAACTCTATAGTTTTACCTTCACCTGAATGAGTGGTTTGATATATTGATAGAAGGTTACAAGAAAGACTTGAAACACATAATACATCATTGAAATGACCGTTTTCTACTTGAACCATTCCAGATCCTTCAACACTAAGAGATCTATCGTCACCAACAAATATTTTCTTGGTGTTACATTCATTTAGAGCAGAAAATATGCCTCTATCCTTAACCATATGATAAGATGCTCCAGAATCAATAAGCCCCTCATCATAAGAAGAAGTAGAAGTTGTATTGAAGGAGAAACCAGAAGCAAAAAGTGCATGTCCATGAGAAGAAGAAGAATAACTATAATCAATATAGATGTTGTGCTTCTCTATTGTTGCTTCTAAAGTTTCCATCTTCTTGAAACATTTGGACTCATCATGACCATCTTTATCACAAAAGTTGCAATGTCTTTCAGTATTCTTACTTTATATTTTTCTCCTTTGTCACCATTAGGAGCGAAAGTTGTCTGAGCGGGTTTGGGACCCTTATATTGCTTGTTGTGGTGGAGAGGATGTTGCTTCTTGTTATTATTGGGTTTATCTTTTTGATGGACAAATAAGGCTTTGTTGGAGGTACTTGCAGTGCTTATCACTCTAAGTTGTACAAGATTATCTTGCTCTCTAATCAAAGCATCACAAAAGTTCTCAAGATTGGGTTTTTTATAAGCTACCCCTAGAGCCTCTTACATGGCATAAAAGGTAGATACAAACACAGAATATTCACTACATAGCTTAGAAAGTATAAGATAGATGCAACACTCTTCTTCTATCTTTATCTTACATTCTTCACATAAAATTCTGAGTGTTTTAAACTTAGATATATAGTCTTCAATGCAAGAAAAATCATTTGGACTTAAAGTCAGTACTTGATTTTCTAACTGTTGTGCTCGAATAATATTGTGTTTACCAAACACAGATTCAATATTGTCCCAAGATTCTTTGGGTTAATCAATTGATTGAAGGTGGAACCTTAAATCAAGAGAGATGGAATTTCCAATTAATCCACGTGCTTCGTCATTCCTATTATCCCATTTGACTTTCTTATCAACATCAGTGGGTGTTGTTTCATTTCCCAAGGTAATCTGGTACAAGCCTTTACTTCTTAATAAATCCTCCATATGGGATTTCCATTGGAAGTAGTTGGTGCTGGTAAGAAAGAGATTACTTGTAGAATCCATATTAAATATGCAGATAATATGGATTTAAAAACTGAAATTGATTATCTGGATGGAAATATCTCGAAATGTTATGTGGTTTTAAAAAAATGGCACTGAAAACGGACTTCGGATGTGAGAGTTATGCCATTTTTAAAAAAGGCATAATTGGTAACCAAAGGACCACGTGGTAGTGTAAGTTTCTTTATGAAGTGACTCACTTTTATAAAGAGAAGTGGGGATCACTTTTACAAAGAAAAGCTCTAGATCTGACTGTAATGGTTGTATCTTGGGAAAACAGAAACCTTTTCGAGTGAAACAAAAAGTGTTCCTGAATGAAACAAGTGTTGCAGACGCAATGGAACAATCCTCTAATCCCAAACATGTACGAAAATGATAGAAAATGGAAATGAATCAAATCGGCTTCACAATCTCGATCTACAACAGGAGCGGGTCTTCAAATAGGCTCTAATACCATGTTCGAAAACACAGGTATTCCAACAGAGGATGAACACCTTCACTAACCACTCACATAAACGGATCAAATATCAACACATCGATGTTTTCACATGGTAAAACCCCTACGGGGAAACATCCATGGCCCTAGCTAATGTGGCTACTTGGAGCAATTTATTAATGCAAAATAAAAAAATTACAAAGAGACTTTACAAGAGAGTTTCTCAAAATCGATCATTGGCAAATGACCTTCCATACTCTTTAAATAGAGATCATGGAACAATCGGGTGCTAAGCCATAGATCAATGGTCATTAAGATCAAGGAGCGTATGAACCGTCAGATCACTCTATGTCAGGAACATATCGTGGTCGTCAGATTTCCTAACTACAAATGCATACTAAAGAAACACACTTTTACCTAACGACACATTAGAACAAGTGTTATGAACATAAAATATACATAAATAGATATTCATAATATAATAATAGTTAATAAATAATAATTATTAATAATGAAAGGTCATGTCTCAAAGGACATGACTATTGGTAAAGGGAACCCCTGCGTGGGTATATAAGCAGGCCCTCATTCTCAATTGTAATCATCTCATATTATATCTATCTTATATCTTATTATTCATTTATTGTTTACAGTCCTATATGGATTACTTTGTTATATTCCAAGTATTTTGGATAATTCTTGTGTGAGCGAACTTTGTTCGTCTCATTTGGGTATCAGAGCTGCGTTTTTCTGATCCTGGCCTTTGGCCACCCTCTTATCAGACCTTGTCTGAACCGGCTTTTGGCCAACCATACTTCATTCAGAGTTTCTCTGAGAAATCTGGTCTTTGACCAAAACCGAGCCCTTGGCCCTTAAAAAAAAATATATATATATATATATATATACCCTGCTGCAGAATTATAAAACATAATCAGATTGCTCTTTTGCAAAATTTTGCAAAAGAAAGTAATTATGTTGCCTATACCAGAGTTAACCAACACAAATCGTTAACATATAGCATATCATTCTTCGAAGAGATCATTTAAAAAAAGTTAAAAAAAAAATAAGTGATTGTTGTCACACAAGCCATCAAGGCTTGATTACAAGTCGTTCGTTGACCTGAGCATACAAATTGGGCCACACTCGTAGTGGGGATCGGGCCACATAATCTGTCATTACAGAAGAAAAGTTCAATTTTCGTCAAAGAGGTCAAGCCGTCGTTGAAGTTGTGAACCGGTAAGACATAGCGATTAAACCCTTGCAGTAGAGATCAAATTGTCTCATTATGGATTCCAAAGGATAGCAGTATTGAGTGAAGAACAAGTTACCAAATAGTTGCCTATTGTGGAAAATTTTTTTTTCGTTGTTTTCATGCCTGTGGAAAATAATTTTCACTGCAAAATAAACAACCTACTAATAATAGTCACGAAGATTAAGGAAGAACACAGGAAAAAATTGCCGAGATTATAGATCGAATCAATTTTGTTGGATGACGTGTATCTAGCCACCATAATTATTCACACATCACCCAGAAACGAAATCTAATCTAGTGAGAACTTGCGCCACTTGCTTGCTGTACAAACTCAATTTAGTTTCTGTGCAAAATTCTAGCGGTAGAAGTTCCGTTGTATAGAAGCGGGCCATACAGATTGTATCATACGATATATATTCCATCACGGTTCATTTAAAATTCAAGAGAAATCACAACCATTAAGTGTTATTAAACCATCGTGACTCTCCAATATTAAACGACATGATCATTAATTTGAGAAATAAGGTTAAGTCTAAGCTAAAAGCGCGGGTTACAAAAAATTAAAGGTACATTCCTTATAAGGATTAAGATAATAATTTGAAATTCCAACTAAATAGACTTTATAATAAAATTCCATCATTATATGAAATAAAGTTCTATTGAAGACTTATTATTAAATTGTGGAAACATATATATCTATATGTAAAAGGAG
>SNQJ01S0059994.1:0-42423 GCA_010110895.2 Picea sitchensis | reverse complement strand
TCCAATTTGGAAGTTGTGAAAGGGAAATCGAAGCAACTCATAGAAGCACTCAAGACATGAGTATAAATTCCTGAGTTTTGTTTGAGTGGAGATGTATTGAAAATTGTGAGTCAGAAGTGATGTTATGGTTTAAGATGAATGAAGTTGAGAGGGGCTGTGAGTTGTAAAGTGCTATCTAGGAAACTTACAATAACGAATATCTTTTATACATTGACTACATCAAATATTGGTAAAATTTGTGTGGATTATTAAATAAAACCCGATTTGAACCCATGTTCTGTGCGATGGTAAATTTGGGCACCTCAAGACACGATTTTTAAGGTGGCTATTTGTATCACATGATGCATGATCAAGTAATTTCAATCTCCAAACTCATACAATTGATAAGGTGCCATTTAGAAAGGTAAATTTTTAAAATTCTAAACAATGGTTGTTGTGCTGGAAGAAGACCAAATATAGGAAGATGTAAACATATAAAGTTGATAAAGTGAAATATGCAAAAGTTTGTGTATCAAATAAATGAAGGTAGCGAAGAAGGATAGAATATTTACAGGGGAACTCATGATCAAGGGAATCGACTAGGTATTGGAATATATAGGCAGTTATCCATCAAGAGAAGGAATGTGCAACAAGGAAAGTTCAACAATGAAAGGTCAATACACGCGAAATGAGAAAAATTTGTAAAAAAAAATAAAAAAAATAGTGAGTAATCGTCGAGTTTTCGTATCCTGTATTAAAAGCTATGAATGTCGGGAAGCGCAAAGTCCCGATAAGGGATTTGAAGATCATTTCATCTCTTCGGCCCGAAGGGAAAGGGAGTCCAATGGGACAAGTGTATTCTAGGATCGGCTACTCGGGAAGACGCCGAGACACTACGGCGAGACTATCCCTCACTATTTTGACTACTTCGAGAACATGCTTCTCTAAGGTGGGGTGTAGGTAACACCACCTTTTGAATTAGACGGCCAGGATTACCTGAGGTCTATACACTTTATTTCCTAGTCACAGTGAAACTATTAAGGGATATAATTAAATTTTAAACTTATGAACAATAACGAATGTTTAAGTGTTGTTGATGATGATGCATGTAATGCGATCTATTTTGTGAATGAAAATTTTATAAATGTTTAAACGCTATTGATGATGATGTATATGATGAGACATATTGTGAGAAAGAGAAATTGTTGAATGTTTAAATACCATTAGAATGATGTTGGATACGATGATATCTATTTTGGTAAATGATAATCTTGTGAATGTGTAAAGAGTATGAATTATGGGATATTGTGAAATCTAATTCAAATTGGAAAACTTTGATGTTAATATATTGGTACGGGATACCAAATTGAAGTGAGGAAAGTATGCAATTATATGGTGATAATGCATAGAAAATATGAGTTTGTGGTCTTGAACTGTCCTGCCGAGGTTATGGGCTATGAAATAGCCAAGTGATAATAGTGATGAAAGTGGATAGTGGGACCACTAATAGAGAAACAGTATGGTATGAACAATGTATGAGCAATTTATATTGGTTATATGCATTACTATGATATGTGGACTAGTGCATGATTTTGGTACTAACCTTGCCCAAAACCAAATAAACGAAGACAAAACCTTCAGCAACACGGTGCCCTGTATGTTCCATTGTAGGGTGTTGATCACGGATTTACATTGGGAGAGTGGAGAGGCATTTCCCATAGGAGTATCCTCCATTGTAGGGTGTTGACCACAGTTACGTCCAGGAGGGTGGAGGCATTTCCCACAGCGTATCCTCCATTGTAGGGTGTTGACCGGATTACTTAGCAGGAGGGGTGGAGGCATTTCCCATAGAGTATCCTCCATTAGGGTGTTGACCACAGTTACATTAGGAGGGTGGAGGCATTTCCCGTGTATCCTCTGAAACACGAAGTCATGGGGGAGGGGCCGGTGTTGTTCACGCTCTCCTAGACGTGTGATGTTGACTGTCAGTTGCCTGCTAGGAAGCTTAGTCGAGATAGCGACACTTCCACTCTGGGTTCTATTTGGAGTTAGAGTCGGTATAGATGGCGCTCCAAAGATAATCTACTTGAGGATGGATAGGAATGTAGTTGGAAGTAGGCTAGGGAGGATGAGTAGAATAGTTGAGACTATATGGGGATGCGTCTTGTGGTGGGATTTGATGAAGAAATGTGTATATATGAATATTCATTAACTAAACTACAAGCTGTGTAAAATAAAATTGTTAAGCCGGATAATTGTGATTAAAGAATTTCTTAAACAATTGACTAATTGTCGTCTTTTATAAAAGACTAGACTGCTAGCTGACTAGATTGAATGAATACATAACTTATTAAAGAATGGCAGTTGATTATTAGTACATGAACAAGGTTTGCATGTACTAGCTACACATCATTTCTTGTCTTTATACACTGGTATGTATGAGTTTTCTTGACTCTTGATATTATGTCGGTTACTTATTGTGAATGTGTGAACCATACTCTTTCCTTTGTACCATCATACACCTTAAACTTCGGGATGAAGTTTCTTGAAGAGGTGGGTGTATGTAGCGACCCTAATTGGATACATGCGTTATAAAGTAGGATTAATTTAAAGAAATTAATTATGGTTAGCTGAGTAATAATTCAAATTACAGATCATTGTGAACTGTGAAATAAAATTAATAGATCCATGAAAAATGATATAAAAATGGTGGTATGCGAGAGGGATAACCATGGATCCCAAGGAGATAAAACATTAACTCATGTGAAGGGCGGAGGGAGGGGTGGTTGAAATGCTTGCTTGAGTGGCGGGAGAGGAATAAGGAGACGGGAAGAGGGATGTAGCACCATTATTGAGGATGGATGTTACCGGTTGTATTCTGTTAATTAGCTGTATTGGCGGTGACTATGTTATTTTTGTGATGAGAGCCTACGGGCCGGTGATGTTTGTTACATTGGCTTGAGAGAGCCCTCACGGGCCGGTGGTGTGTTCTTTGTGACAACAAGTTTACATTATAACTAACATGTTTGTGGACTTTTGGACTTTACAGAACCTGAGTTTTGTTGTAACGTCGAGGGAAACCTTGAGTTCTTTGAGGAGTTTTAGGCATGGAGGGCGAGGGTATCAAGTAGATATCCTGGGGCTAGGTAGTTTTCGTAGTTGGCGGGGAGGACAGTAGGTTTTGGGCATTTATTCTTTGTTTGTGGCAGGGTTTATCTGTGTAGCAGGGAGAAGAATGGAAGCAGCAAGGAACAGTGGCAACAACAATTAGTATCAGAACCGGGTACTTTGTTAAGTTATGTATTATTTCTTTCTGCCATGAATTGAGTTGTGGTAAATCTAAGAAGCTGAAGTTGTTGTTATGAGAATCACTATTATGCTAAGAAGTTATTGTTTGAATTACATTTTAAAATGTTTAGGAAACTTAAAAGATGTTTAGAATTATATGAATTAAAAATCTCTTTAAGTGATCCTTGGCTTGAATACAATAGATGAAACTCTATAAAAGATGCTAGCTCAACTCAAAACAACAATAAATTTATTTTATCAAGAAACACTTTCAAATTATTATTTCTAGTCTAAAGGTTTTGTACTACTAACCCTTAACTTTGTGCAATTCATAATCTACCCTAACTTATGATACAAATGAGTATATTCATAATAGAGATTCCTTGAATCCCTTAATACTAGGGTGTTCCAAGGCTTGACACAACTATTATTACCCCCATAATCGCCATCTACATCGACCAAAAGTTTTTTGGTAGGTTACTAAGAAATGGATTATGGGGCATCTGATCCTTCTTCATCATGAATTAATGGCATATTATAAATGGTTCATAGGTCCAACTCCCTCCTTGATCAATGACTTGATAGGAATTTAATCAAATTGTTCTCACATTAAATGGCAACCTGGGGTCCTATTTGAACTTGCAAGCTACCGTGCAATATATATCCAGGTCACACCTTCTTATACTCGTTTTTTTCTGTTGTTGTAGTTTCAAAAATTGATTTTGTAGATAGAGTATGAATAGTTCACAAATTTTGACAAGGTTCCACATCTTGGAAGACTTACTTATATTGAGTGATCGAGTCAGTATAAGTTTGTTTTTACTTTTCTTACAATATTATCAATTTACAACTTCACCATCCATAAACAGTTAATGAGAAGTGTACACACAAACATGCAATCTACAGTACATAGAGATTTAAGATGAAAAGCAAATGGGAGAAAACCACAAAATGCTTCTTTATATATAAAAGATCATGTAGGCACCAACCTATTGTTACAATATTTTCAGGAACCAACTGCCCGAGGAGACACCAGGTTGTCACACACCGATATATACCCTATTGGGCTATGCACCGCATAAACTCTTATGAACTTAATACATTGTAACTTATCCAGCCTACCCAGATTGGGTCATGTAAACAAAAATTACAATAATTTCATTTGTATACATGTAACTTTGAGCAGGACAAATACATTCTTCCAATATACATGTTTGTGAAAATAACGTTAAACATATTACATGGAACCGCAGGGAAATGCCCACAATTATAAATACATGTATAAATACAGATCATGCAATTGAGAACATAATTGATACTTATATTTTTATAGAGACCACCAAGCGTGTGCATACCTTCCATGATCCTCGACTTTAGACCATGTTTCTCATCACTCTCAACAATGGGTCACCCGGTGGGACTAAGCTCCACCAGGGTAAAGGGATTCTAGGCTGAGTTGAGACAAGTTACACAATCAACGGGAAGGATTTTGTTCTAAGATTCCAACTCAAACTAACGGCCTACATCCTCTCATTTCCCCACATGCTTGTCCCACCAATGAGTGTGTCCCTTCTCACCACTCCCAACTGATCATTTGGTTTCCCCCACTTCTCTTCGGGCTTCAACAATAGGTGGAATAGAATTCTCAGGCATTATAGTTATAGTTGGGCTTCCTCAGGAAAATCACTTACCCATAAAACTTTTTCACCTGGAGAGCGTTGCTCATGGGCATGACAAACCTCCTCTTCAATCCACAGGTATTACAATGTTAGCTACGTCGACTCAAAAGTCAATAAGGAAGTACAAGCTCGAATTGAAGAGTATGAGAAAATGGTATGGAGCAGGGTAATGGAAAGCAATGACCTTCAAGTTCGTTTGGCGATGCCCTATGACAAGGTAGGTGTGCTACTCCTCGGGATGGTATAAGGTTACTTTGGTAAAATGGGAAATGTCTGAGGGTATCTCAAAGTGCCTAAGTTCGAGTGTGTGAATGATGTAGAGGTTGGTTCCTGGAGGGAATGGCTAGTTGCCCACAAAGAGTGAGTGATTGAATGGTAAAGATGGGAAAATAGAATAATTTCCCCATATATATTTACTGATGCCGATTGACACCTGGATCTCCTAGAGCTCGCTTCTCTCCACTTGTAATTCATTCCACTCTTTCCCACAAAAGAGTGGGATAAAAATAATTATCCTCACCATAGTCTTTAGGAACAATAATATAACATTCCCTTAGAGATAATCCCCCTAAGCTTAGCCCCTTTCCTAGGTTATTAGCCCCTCATTTTCCCTTCCTAGTGAAGTTTATCCCCCATACTCTTTTATCGTGGTCAATCTACATGCAATGATGTATTATATTAATGATATGATGTTTACATATAAAAACTAGGTTCATTTACGCTATCACTAGGCTCTCGACCTAATAATCACATAAGCCTCTAACTATAATCACTTGGTTCACCATCCTATAAAACATATGTACAGTTCAATTGGGTCTTGTTCTTGGGGTATTACACCAATCTCCTCAATTGAGCACCAACTTAGGAATTCCTATAGGCACCAACCTATAACTACAATGATAGCAGTTGCCCCCCTATTAGAAACATCAATCTCCTTGGCTAAGAACCAACTAAACAACACATGTAGGAACCAACCCACAGTTACAACACTTGCAAGAACCAGACTACTAAAATTGATTCTTATCAATTGTCAACTATACATAAATTGTTGATTATTTGGGTTTTTTTCATTGATGTCAACCCTTGAAGAAGTCACGGTAGAGGATTCTAGTAGCACAAAGCGGGAAATGGAACCAAGTTTGTTTGATGTATAATGTTATGTGTTTTACTATATTTAAAGGTAATACTATTATATATGGATATTATGTCATGCCATTTCCATTGGTATGTGGAGCGTCACATAAAAATTCCTCACAGTTAGAGTTATGGCCAGTGAAGTTAGAGAACCCTCATGAGCCATCCTAGAAGCCCAAAAGGTCAAAGTAGTCAAAGTGGTTTGCAAGAAGAAATTATTTAAATAATAAAGTGGAAGTGACCAGTGTACTATAAGTCAAAGTGGATACAAATGGAATTATTTAAATAATAAATTTAATGGATAAATTACTAAGTGGACAAGTGGTTAAGTAGGTTAACCCTAAAATAAGGAAAGTGAGTTAAGATGGTTAAGGTAACCCCTTGAAGCTGCTGAAAGTATAAATAAGAGATAAGGCTCTATCATTTTAATCACACTTGAGCATATTGAATATAATGCAGTGAATGAGGTAACCAAGGATGTCTAAGTCGAAATTTGAGGAGGGAAGATTAAAAGGAAGAAGTCAAAGGGAGGGATAAATTATTTTGATGATGTTTCAAGGTTATGTTATTTACATGTCATATCACCATTTTCACAATAATGTTTTTATAGAATGATTCAGAACATGAAATTGTGAGTTCATTGAAACATATTCAAGTATATGTGATAAAAATTTCATCTTGTGGGTCATTGTATTTTGGAGTTACACTCAGAGTGGAAAATGAGGTTTGTGGCTAGTCCCGAGAAACTAGTATAAAACAAGTGTTTTAGGTAAAAGCATACATAAATTATTCATAAAAGATCAAAATTAAGTAATACAATGTATTGGTTATAGTATAGTCTAGTATTCTATGTACAATTTTAGATCCATACAACAAATATTCCATGTGGGGCAGCTATGAGTTAAGCTCTTTAGAATAATCGAGAATTCAATAAGGTATGTCATTTTGCTATAACTCCTTTTAGGAAAGGATCCAGTAGTGAAACCTAGAGAAATTGCATAAAAGACTAGAAGAACATTGTGTACTATTTTTTAGATATTTATTCATTACAAGTATATATTTATGATTCGCAAGTTAGGGTTGTTAAACTAATCCAAATTAGTCATGTGAGACTAAATTAAAGTTGGATGAAAATGCTAGTCTCTTGTTGTTAAAAGTTAAAGAAAGGTTTAGGGTATGTGATCATATACACAGAGTCTATTCTGAGTTAAATCAGATTTGGATAGTAGAAATTGATGAGGGATTTGAGTTAAGAGTACATATTGGGTACATGGTTGAGACAAATGGTTGAGTTGCTTTATACATGAGTGTATAGTTGATGATATTTGAGTACATTTGATGAGTAAATTATTTTATGTGTATTTGATGCATGATTGGTACATAGTGGTGCATGGTTGATGCACTAAGTTGATGGTCTGAGGTTGGTGCATGGTTGATGCACTTGTTTATGAATGCAGGTTGATTATAGGTTGTTTGGATGAATTATTGTGGCCAGGTTATTTATGCAGGTTTGGTGCATAAGTTGATGCATTTGCTTATGAATACAGGGTTGGGGTACATGTTGATGTATGGGCGGATATGGATGTGAAATCATATTTTCTGAGCAGGGGAACTTGAAGAAGTCTACATTGAACAAGCCCCGGTTCCTAAAGCATGATACTCTAGGCTGGATAAATATCTATGGACGATGGAGTTGAGAAAAGGAAGTCTCTTAACCTCTACATCAAGATAACTCAAGATGATTACATTTTATTGAAGTTTATATTGATGATATTTTTTTTTTTTTTAATAAATATAAAATTTAAATTACAAGTTAATAATTTATAATTTCAAAATGAATTTGAAATTTCATTACTTGGAGACTATCCTTCTTTCTGGATCTTAGGATATGTCAAAGAAACCAAAAGTAATTTTATTTCTCAAGCTAAAATATATCAGATAAATGTTGAAGAGTTTGGAATGGAAGATTGCAAACGAGTTACCATTCCTATGCAAGCTAGTTGCAAGTTGAGAAAAGATGATGATTCAAATTCTAGAACAAAGAAAATATGGAATTCCCGATGATTGGTAGCTTACTATATGGCGACAACATCGAACTGATATGTAAGCGGTGAGTTGGACCGAGGTGGCATGATTTCAACGGCCACCAAAGGAATCACATGTATTACTTGTTGAAGAGGATTTTTAGATATCTCAAAGGAATAAAGAGTTTGGTTATGGTATCCAAAGGAAAGGATATCCTTGTGCCTATGATCACAGTTAGTGAGTTTGCATTGATGAGCAAGCGGACATCGGTGGAGCAACATTCTACTTGGGTGAGTGTTTTAGCATATTGGCTAAGAAATAAGCAATCATCGGTATCTTTATCACAGTAGAAGGCGGAGTATATTAGGTTATTAGGATGATCTACTCCCGGAGTTCTATGGATGAAACAAACTTTGACAGGATATACAAGTTGGTATGATGATCCCATTCCAATCTATTGTGATAATAAAAGCACCATAAGTATCTCAAAGAACGTTGATGCACTCAAGATGAAGCACATTCCAATAAAGTATCACTTTCTATAGGAGCGGGTTGTAGAGAAGAACATGAGTTGAATATGTGGGCACAAAAGAGGTGAAGTGGCATACATCTTTACAAAACCCTTCCAAAGGAATCCTTTAGTATTTTCGCCCGAGGAGACTCGAATAATTTCTACTCAAAATGATTTTTGAATGCTTATCTTATATATCTTATATTTACATGAGGAAGCACCATAAAAGGGATGGAATTCGGGTTGGGGGTCGGAGTTTTAGGAAAAGAGTTCGGCGAGGGGAGTATCACCGTTGACAATTGAGTTAGGGGGAGAATCCTAGATGGAAAGATACACCTTTTCCATTGATGACAAAGGGGAGGGTATCAAATGCAAAGGTAAATGTTTGGATAAAGAGAACATAGGCATAGTTCCGGGGGTGTTGTTATGGTCATAGGGGAGAATAGGTGATATGACTCCATTATTACGCATCATATTGTTGTCATCAATGCCAAGGGGGAGATTATTGAGTATTTGGGTTTTGTTGTCATTGATGTCAACCCATCAAACAAACTTGGGTTTGTTACCCAAACCTTTGTGCTAAAGGTTTGGGTAATGGACCCAAGTTTGTTTTGATGTATAGTGTATGATTTTAATATATTTGTGGTAAGACTATTCTAGATGGATGAGTACATGTCATGCCATTTCATTGGTATGTGGAGCGTCACATAACTCCTCCGCAGTTAGAGAGTTATGGCCATGTGAAGTTGGAGGAACCATGCGTCATCTAGAAACTGAGGTCAAAGTAGTCAAAGTGGTTGCAAAGAGAAAATATTTAAATAATAAAATTATTAATGATTGTACTATAATTCCAAAGTGGATACAAAATAAATTATTTAAATAATAAAGTTAATGGAGAAATTACTAAGTGGAAAATTGGTTAGAAGTGGGTTAGCCCTAAAATAAGGAAAGTGGTTTAAAAAAATTTAGAATTAAATAATAGAATTGAAGTGATGAGTGTATTATAAAGTCCAAAGTGGATACAAAGAAATTATTTAAATAATAAAATTTAGTGGAGAAATACTAAAGTGGAAAAGTGGTTAGAAGTGGGTTAACCCTAAAATAAGGAAAGTGTTAAGATGGTTAAAAGGTAAGCCTTGCTGAGGAAGCTACATGAAAGTATAAATGAGGCAAGGATCTCTCATTTTAATCACACTTGAGCATATTGAATATATACAAGTGGTGCAGGGTAACCAAAGTATACCTAAGTCGAATTTGGAAGTGAAAGTGAAGTAAAGAGATTCGAGAATTCAAAGGAGGATAAATTATTTTGATGATGCTTTCTAAAGGTATGTTATTGATAGGTCATCTCACCATTTTCACAATAACATTTTTTTCTAGAATGATTCAGAGACCCGTGAAGTGTGAGGCGATGGAGAAACATATCAAGTAGTTGTGATAAACATTTCAACTTGTGGGTTGTTGTATTTTTGGAGTTACCTCCGTGGAAAATAGGGTTTGTGGCTAGTCTAAAATAGTCGCTTGGTGTTTGAGTAAGCGTCATAACTTCTTCATAATAGATCTAAATTTAGTAATAACAAATGTATTGGTTAAAGTCTGAGTCACCGAGTATTTTGTGTACAATTTTCAGATCATTATAACAAATATTTAGATGTGGAACCTCTACAAGTTCTCTCTCTAGAATAAGCGAGGAATTCAATAAGGTGTGTCATTTTTTCTATAACTCATTTTACGAGAGGATCAAGTAGTGAAACCTAGAGAATTGCATAAGCGACTCTTGAAAGAACATTGTATATTATTTTCAAATCTTTATTCATTACAGGTACATAGTTATGATTATTACTAGGGTTGACTAATCCAAAATTAGTCATGTGAGAGTAAAGTGATTACAGTAGAAATGTTAGTCTCTTGTTGTTAAAGTTAAGGAATTTTTGTAGGTATGTGATCATATACACTAGGTCATTATGGGGATTACAAAAACATATTTAGATGATAGAGAAATTGATGATGAGGATTTACGTTTGAGGTACATGTTAGATTTTATGAACGAGACAAGTAGTTGATGAGTTGGCACATACATGAGGTTAATAGTTGAATTTATTAGGGTTGGTACATCTTGATGAGTCATAGTTTTATGTATTTGATACAAGTTAATTTTTATAGTATTGGTGCATGGTTGATGCACTCATTGATTAATGGGGTTGAGGTACATGTTGGTGCATAGTTGATGCACTTGTTTATAGTATATAGAGTTGATTAAAGGAAGGTTGTTTGGAAAGGTTATTGTGACGGGTTATTTATGCAGGTTTGGTGCATGGTTGATGCATTTCTTTATGAATACCGAGGTTGAGGTACAAGATGATGTATGGTACATGTTGTACGGAGTTATTATTGGTACATGTTACAGGTTGATTATAGGTTGATTGAGTAACGGGTTCACATTATATCTCATAGTGATAGTGTGGCAGTGGTTCCATGTACTACTTCTACATCAGGAGGTGGGCGAAATGGCAATTGGTGTATCCACCTTCTAGTTGTAACCAGAAGGAGTAGGGATTTGGAGCTTCATTAGTTGTAGCACGATAAACTAAAGGTTGGATCCTCCCTTCCAGTTCAGTGGAAAAAAAGATGAAAGTTAGTGCTTCAATGAATGTAATTCTTAAAGACATATAAGAAAAAGCATTATGTGGTTTTAACCTCTTTGGGTTTCCAGTAAAACACATTGGTGTATTGTGTATGTGTATGATTGCTCATTTTGTTCATTGTTTGTTTACTCTGAAACTATTGGATGATGATGCTACATGGATATAACACTTACATATTGTGTTTAAAAAGGATTGAAATTGATTAAATTGCTCTATTAATGATTCACTCCCCCTCTAGGTAATCCATCAATTGGTTTCAAAGCATGTTCCTTAGTCAGTTTAACCACTAAAAGGTAGATCATGGAGAGAAACAACATGTATAAGCATGGAATACCACGGTTTGATGGATAGAAGTATGCTTTTTTTAGCATAAGTATGAAGACATATACATGCACATGGATTTGAAATTTTGAAATCTATAGTAGATGGATACAAATAGCAATGATTCCCATGAAACAAATGAAAGAGAAATAAAATTCGGCCAAAATAATTCCAAAGTCACAAATGCACTTGAATGGTCTTGGTGAATGGGTATATACCAAAGTTGTCATTGTAAATCTGCTAAAAGAGATTTGGGACAAACTTAAAATTATTTATGAAGGAGATTCAAAGGAAGTCAAAGGAACAAATCTTTTAAACTTCACAGGAGTGGAGTTCGAACAACACAAAGATGAAGGGAAGATGAGAATAGGTATCTTACTTATTACAGAAGTCGATAAACGATAAATGGAAATCATATGATTGCGAGAAGAAATTAAAGAATTTGTAATTGTTCAAGGTACTAAGATCTCTTCCTATGAGATTTGATCCTAAGATATAAACACTAGAAAAAAGATCGGATATAAACTCAATAAACATTGATGAACTACATGAATCCTTCCTGACATATGAAATGAGAGCTGACGAGGGAAAATCAAATATAAAAGAGCGATTTCAAAGCATCAAAGGTCAAATCAAGGAAAGGAAATGAAAGCAACATAGCGGCTGAAGTGACATATCGGAAGATGATAAAGAAATGGCCAATTTTGTCAAAAGAGATTGAATAAGGGAACCAACAACATATATAAAAAGGTAAGATTCATTGATTTTTTTAATTGTGATGAGTATTGGTCATTTTACTAACAAATGTCTTCAAAAGAAAAATAAGAGGGTAATGATGAAGATTACTCAAATGGAAAACAAACATATAAGAGGCAAAGGAACCACAAAGAAATTTTCAAGAAAAGTTTATCCGCAAAGACATATCCTCATCCAATGAAGATGAAGTCATTGGCAGTGACACACAGAGAAATAGTTCTATTCATGGAAGTAGAAGACTATGATAAAGAAGACATCGAAGAAGAATATGAAGATGCAGATTTATTCTACAGAGAAGAATTTTTGAATGCCATAGAAGTTATAAGAAGAGAGAAAAGAGGAAAAAGCAAGAAGCTACAAAGCATAACTAGACAAGAAGGAAGAAACTCAAGAACTAGAAAAAAAGAACACAAAAAAAAAAAAAAAAAAAAAAAGAAAGAATATAAAAAGAATTTAAAACACTCAAATAACAGTTAGAAGAAAGGCAGGGATCATTGGAAATTTGCAAGCAAAAATTGTCACATTAAGAAAAGAAAAATATGATTATAAATATTTATAAAATAAAAAAAAAAAAAGTTTTGGATGACATTATGTGATCAAAGGACTAATCATGACAAGTCTGAACTTGGATACAATGAGATAGAAAAGGATCAATATCCAAAGCAACAAAATAAAAACATATCGAGAAAAAGTTTATGTAGAAACAATCAAAGGGATAGGAAGACACCAAGGAAGATGCAGGGACCTCCTCCACCAGAGGTCCAGTTTCATAATCAATGACCAACAAAATAGTGACCTCAAGAAGAAGAAGGATTCATAAAAGGTAAATCATTCATATATTCAACTCCCAAGTATCAAACTATATTTTTTGGGTTTATGTTATGCATGCAATAATTTGGACATAAAATTGTAAATTGCGAGCTAATAGCGGGAACATAAACAACTTTGAAGTCATACACAAAATGGTTATCCAAGAAGGTCTAGTGGAACACAAAAAAGAAGTTACAACCCGAGGGTTCAATCTTTGAGAACTTAAGTCGAATGCTACAAGTGCAATAACTGTGGACACGAATGCTACAAGTGCAATAACTTTGGACACATGGCCAAAGATTGTAGAATGGAAGTCCCTCCTAAAGAACCACAATAGAACAACAACAGTCATAGAAAAGAGCCTCAAAAGAGAACATGGATAAGAAAGAAGAATCGGTATAGCAATGAAGAATGCACACTCTCTCTACAAGATAAGCAGAAGAAATGTGGTTGGTATGTTGGCAGTGGTTGTTCAAAACATGAAGAATGGGTGAACAAAGACCAGGTCCCAGAGATCGCAATATTGGAAATAAAACGAGACAAAGAAAATTCTACGGAGAAAAGGAAAGATGTCATATACAAAAGATTTAGAAAATAAATGAAAGAAACGAAGGGCAGGTAAATAAGGAACAAGTTCAAGAGATTTTACTTTCAGGCACTATAGTGAAAGATGAATCCACAAACAGAAAGAAAGAATTCATACCTCGGAGAGATGATGAATCTACTAATGAAGATGATGATGAATAGACTTCAGAGAAGGAATTGTTCTGAGCCATCCGGCTTAGACACTCCCAGATAATATGAATAATAGGCATGGGGAGTCTATGCGGTAGTTGAGATAGACCAGAGAACCATCCTTCAAGCAGCTTGCAGAATTTGAGTAGACAGATTGAATGCATTCAGTTAGCAGAAGTAAAATATGATATATTAATCAGTTGTAATAGTACTTCATGATAGTACAGTGACATATGAGTCAAAATTATGGACACTTGTGTAGCAGAGTCTTGAACAGTATGGACAAATATGGACGTGAAATTAGCTTTTCTAAACGAGGAACTTGAAGAAGAAGTCTACATTGAACAACTGGTTCCTAGAGCATGGTACTCTAGACTGGATAAATATCTACAGTAGGAAAGGTTCATTTTGGCCCTTGACCAAGTTTTTAGGGATCTAGTCAAGTTTGACCTGTTTTGGGACTTCGACAGTCTGTCGAAGGAGGAGAGCAAGATGAAGCGGAGATCATGGATCGCGGCCCATTTTTGGGTCCTTTTTGGGTTTTTGGGATTATGTAACGGGCATGGGATGTCGGTCCATGGGTTTACCCATGTTTAGGCCTATTTTGTAATGTATAAATAGAAGGCTAGGCCATGTAAGAAAGTAGAAGTGAATCTAGGTGATGTTGTGCTAAGTGCAAGTAAGGCTTGTAGATGCTTTGTGCATACTGTGAGAGAATTACAGAGCTAAGTGCAAGTGGTTGTAATAGGATGTGAAGTGATTTGTGTTGTAACGCAATGAAGGAGGATCTAGCGAGTTGCGTCGATCTCCTGTCCTTGGCGAAGTAGGGTTTTGAGGCTATGTGCTTGTAACCGATTGACTGAAGACAATAAAGAAGAAGATTTGGTAGACGTAGCCCCAGGGTGGGGGTGAACCACATAAACATTGTGTTGTTCCACTTTGTACTTGTCTTGATGTGTTTATAACTTCTCTTGCTAAGTGCTTTGATAGAGATAGATAAATCTATTGATGCTTTGTGTTAATTATGTGTAAGAATGTTATATTTGATCTAGATGAAGGTGCCTAGTGCTTGATCTGCTATATAAAACCTGCATGTTTATGATAAAGTGCTTAAATACATCATATCTGAGTGAATGATGCGATGCTATGTTCTATCTACGTAGTAGTTATTGGTTGAATATTGATGAACTTTTGATACTAAGTTCTTTGTTAAGTATTATAATCACATATATGTGTCCCAGCTAAGGTTGCAGACAATTGAATCCTACAACCACCCCTGCCTCTACCTCGGGTGAGACTTCATCTGCTTCGTAGGTGTTGCCGAAAGGGTCGGTTGTTAGGGTTTTGTTGGTGTTTTGTTGTAGCGTTGAACCCTAGGTCTGCCCATGTGCCAACAAATAGTTCCGTTGTCGGGACTGAAACTGTGATTATTGGGAACTGAAGAGAATTTATGTGCATAGATCTACTGTTGAAGTGCGCAGTATCGAACCTGGAATTGTGATTGTTGGGAACTGAGAAAGAAGAAGCTTTGTGCAAATATGTAATATGAAATTGTGAAATATTTGTGTGTAGATATATTTCTCTAGTGCACAATAATCTACTAGTTTGGCAAGTTCTGTGCTAAGGGGAAGAAGTTTGATCTGAAGAAAAGAGGTAAGATCTAGAATCTTTGTTCCCTAAGAAAGGTAAAAGTGAGAATTCTTGATTAAAAGAGGTAAGATCTGTAAGCTATGTGCTCTGATAAAGGTAAGAATAGTGAAACGTTATAGATCTAAAGGCTTTGTGCTCTGAAAAAGTAAGATTAGTGGAATTTTTTGTTTCAAAAGTATGAATCTAGGTATGTTTGATAGATTTTGTCCTAGCTTGAAAACTAGGGTATTAATAGATGAAAGAAGATTTGATATGAATAGATATAATATGAATAGTGAAATATATGTTATACCTATGTATAGAAAGAATATTTGGACTAATAAGTGTATGCAGGAGCCTAGAAAGAATTTTTTGCAGGTTAGATACCACGATCCTAGTGCGCAGTACAGGAAAGGTTGGGGATCATTTAAACGAAAGAGAGGATTAACCCTCTGTTACAGTTGTGGAAGATCGGGACATATTGCTAAGGAATTCCCTGGGAAAAGACCTAGTTGTCTTTGTTGTAAATATATGGACCATGAAGTGTTGGATTGCTCTAGAATGATTTCTAAGCTGGAAGGAATGAATTTGAATCAAGAAAAACCTAAGGCAGATCCAGAAATAGCAGAACCCCGAAAAGAATCAGAGAAAGTATTGTTACAAATGAAAGAAACCATGAATGACCACCGACATTTCAGATTATCAGAGATTTTCAAGGATAAAGAATGCATTGAAGCAAGAATAGGAGACTTCGACATTGACTGTGTTCTAGATAAGGAAACATAGGTCAACATCATGACAGAGAGAACTTGGAAAGCTATAGGGAATCCTGCTATGATCCCTTCATTAGGAGGAATAGGGTTATTCAGAGGAAAGTTGATAACCTATGTGGGAAGCTCGCTTGCATACTTATGAATGTTAATGCAACTTCGACAGAAGAAGATTTTGAGATTATTAAATTTATCGAGGACAGTGCCCCATTTACCATGTTATTAGGAAAACCTTGGATTGACAGAGATCAAACCAGATGAAAGGAAGAAGAAGAAGTTTTGGAGCAGAAGAAGCAAGAATTAAAAGATTTCATGTAACGAGCTTCCTCGTTACGACAACCATTCTAGTAACAGGTGCAAAATATTTTTTTTTTTCGTTAAGGTGTGTGCGCGCGTGTAGAAGTAACAACACACTTGACTCTACATCGCCCATTGACATACAGCAAGACGCAACCACAATGATAAGAAGACTAAAGGTACACGATGAGTAACTGCAACCAATATACGACCATAGGCACAAGGTGCACAACGCAAACATTAGCGACAAAAGTAAACTGACCACTCGCCCGTCCTACCCTGCAAGGTTAGGACCTCCAAGACACATAATCAACGCTCACGCCCAGGTTCCCATCGATTTTAACCATTTAAGGTCTCAGGGCTGGTGACTGTTCTGAGGAGCATGGTGGTGTCTACATCCCACCCAGCACAACAGAACAAGCAGCTAACTAATTACAACCAAGTACAACATAAATAAGAAGAACCATTATGTCCCTTACGAAAGGTGCATGACAAGGACTCTGGCATCGAACACCCAAGTTCCACATTAAACACAAGAATCAACATCCCTCATTTACTAACTCAAATGACTATACTGCGCTTAAATCAAGATCATTTCAACACATAAGCTCATCCTTGACAATAACATTACAATTTCCGTGAGCATGAATAACAGACGCATTATATTTATCTCTCATTATTATTGCGAATAAAAGGCACCTTCGTTAAGGCTTCAACTACATATCCTTTCTTAAAGACAACACCATGGTATCTTAGTCAATGACCCTGCAAGTTTATCTGTCATGTTAAGACTACCATATCCTTACTTCCTAGTTTATAATAACGTTACAATTTAAATGATAAAACTTTACGCTTTAATGGTTAATATTCACCTTATTCTTACATTAGCATAACCTTGCCATAACATCTCCTTTATGTTACAAATTATTGAATTAAACGATATCACACTTTACTTGCTATAAATATATATAAAAAGGGAACATTAAGGTCACATTCGTTTAACCTAAAACAATAACCGCAAACAATTCATTACCGCAAAAGGGAACACTAAGGTCACATTCCATTAACCTAATGGAAAACGCAAATAGATAACATCAACGAGATTTAAAATGACCAAGGGTAAACATAACAATATTACGGCCTCCAATATAAGTAAGGGGAAGTTTACATTGTAGAAAAAAAATTACCTCTAAGAAAAATGGTGCATATTCAACTAGATTTGTAAAGTTTACATTGTAGAAAAAATTACCTCTAAGAAAATGGTGCATATTCAACTAGATTTGTAGTTCATGTCTCTACATTTATAGTCAGAGGAGAAAAGTGATGTGAATTCCTTCCATGCATATATATATTTGTATTTGGATTCAATTAAGCACGGAGAGGAAAAGCATTTAACCTCGTGAAATATAATTCCAAGCATGTCTAAATTATGACTTTGAAAACCTTAAAGTGTTGATATGTTTTTCTACCTCTAATCTACATGAAGGAAGCCATGTAATAACCCGATATTCAATGTAGTGGAGATGTTATATATAATTGGAGATCAATATCAAATATTAAATGCTAAAAACCCTAAAATTAGAACTAAGCTCATTTTAGAATACAATGACAGTTTAAAAGGATCAAATAATTTAAACTCATGCTCAACCTATAAAAAGCCACACCAGTCCGATTACAACGCTAAAGGTTATCCTGAATAAAATCCAAATGGATGTCCAGTCTGTATCAACGCAACTGTAATACGCTAACATGCACTGTAGTGTATTAAAAACGCACTCTATATGGAAATAAACACGCTCTGCATCGTAAAAAGAAAACGTTAATGCTTTAGGGAAAAAAAAACTCGTGACCGTAATACACAAAAAACGCTAGCCTCAGAAAAATGCTCACTGGTTTACCTTAATGCCCCCTCTGCAAAGTAAAATCGCGCATACACATATGTAACACACAGGTAAATGAGAAACGCCCCTTCACGCCCATACATGCCCATGCAACAATGTAAAATGCCCATACACACCAATACACGCTTCATGCAATTTAAAACGCCATACCAATGAAAACAAAACACGTATCAAGGTAAACACCCACCGTGATAACACTAAACGCAACCGTTCAAACGCAAGAAATCTGTGTAAGCACCGATATTTGGAACTGTGATGACACCTCTGCAAATATTATCTTTAAACTAACCACCGTGTCACAAATGGGGACGCCAAGATATCAACTAAAACCCATTATCATTAACCGTAATCACCGACCGCGAGTGTACACCCAGTTCTGGACACCCAATATAAAAATTGCGTAATAGCCAAAGATGTAAACGCATTGTTTACTTCCACGCCTATTGGTCAGATACAAACGCCGTAAGAATCCGATGCCCATCAGTACACACTAAAACTCAATCCAACAAGGTAAAATACCCAATACACTGCTTGCTAAACGTTGAACACACAGCTGTAAAACATGCCCCATGACAAGGCAAACCGATATAACAGAGTACTTAATGCCCCATAACAATGGAAAAACGCCAACATACGCTGGCCCCAAAACACTCAAAGAATAGTGCAAATAGCTTCACACACCGGGCAATTAAATCACCATCATCGTAAGACAAATCTTCCAATATACAACAAATAAATCACCACTATCTCTCAACAAATGCCACCGCATCAAGTTAAAAACTACTGCGGATAACTTTATCCATAACAAAACCCATAAACAATGCAAACAAATCACCACCATTGATGCCATTCAAATCCAAATGCCCACGTAAAATATCTGGAGAAGGATATCCAACACGTGTCGGGGTTCAATAATAATTCACCGAATTAGAGCGCAAAGATCAATGGGAAGCGCAAAGATACAATCAACCATTGACGAGTTAAAGACCATCAACCAAGGATGAGATGGGGATTTCGGCAGGCGTGGGTTAAAATTTAACATTCAATCATCAAAGGAAACGGAAGATACCACAATGTTATAACCAAATTTTAGCTCCAACTTACTTTTCCTGTACAAAGCAGATCTACCTCATAAATCAGCATGCATTCTATTCTACCAGTTTTAAAAAAAATCATACCGTAGCCTTAACATCGCCCTCGAATGTCGTCCACACGCCTGCCGCTCTCGCCCTGCGGTCGGGCTTCGTCAACCGTAGAAAGCTTCCAACGGCATCTACCAATCACTAGTACTCTACTCTTTAGCCCCCGAAATGCTAGCAATACACAAGAACCAGAGATAGATCATGTCTCACCACCTCCACCTACCGAAGCTACCACTCCAACACACCAGATAAACCCAACTCCAATATCAAGCAAATCTGCCTAGCCACCGGCAGCCAAGGTGGACGCCACACGCTAACCGCTCCCTTCTTCCTTCCTTTCTCCTTATAGAATTTTGAGATCCAATTTTAAATTTCTAAATAATTAATTAATTAATTTTAATGACAACCCTCTAAACGTCTCCGCCATCCAAGTGTCACTCATCCCTATGGTCTCAAAATTAATTTCTTTTAATATTTTAAAAGACTCTTTAATCACCCCCTTAATTTACTCCTTAAACACCCCTTAAATTACTCCTTAAACACCCCTTAAATTACTCCTTAATCACTCCTTAAATTACCCCTTAATTTACTCCTTTAATTACCTTGCTAATTTAATTCTCTCTGTTATTTTTATTTTTGAACCCAAAGATAACTCATGGTTTCTAATCTTTTCAATATATTTTAAATTCCTAGCTTTATACTCCCACATCTTTAATAAATTTATTTCTTCTTTATCATTTAAAGCCATGGGCTCGACTTTATTTAATTCCCTCATTACTTTACACCCTTCACTTTTAAGAAGACTTTAATTAACACCCAGGAGGGTTTTAGTTTGCAATTCTAGTTTATTTTTGTAGAATCTTCTTAGGGCTTGCCAAATTTAACTTAGAGATGTTTAACTTAGGTTTTGACGGAACAGGCTTAATAATTTAATTAGGGAGTCGCTAAGAATTTTATCGCTATCTTAGGGTCATCTAGGTTGTCTCATCATCATCATCCATGCATGTGCTCTCAGGGCGCACTCACGCTCGGCGTGGGTGCCACTTTGCTCCTCGCTTGTTTCCATTGCGATCGCCTTTCAGGATGCACCACGGGCTCCATGGGTGCCACTCGCTGACTTGTATTTCTTTGCTGACGGCTCTTCGTGATGCACCACGCGGGTCTGCTGGGTGCCACTCGCTGATTTGCATTTCTTTCCTCGACGTTCCCTTCAGGATGCACCATGTTCTCTAAGGGTGTCACTCGCCTTTGACTGTTTTTTGTAGTTTTCCAAACCTTGGAGTAAACAATCCATTTGGGAGACCTTCTGAGAGACTAAGGCATACTTAGTAATAAGGACCCAACATTATTTCCCGCCCCTTAGAATCATCGTGTGGAGTCTGCCGCACCGGGCTCTCACGGCATCGTGGATCCTCTTTAACTAGGTAACTATAATCCCACAGCTCGGTGCCATGGTGGGAGTGTTAGTAGGTCGTGGCAGGGTCATTGGCCCACACGTCTCCCTCAATCTCTCTCGAACTTGTGTGTGGCCCCTTTACCTATATGTGAGTCTTGGTCGGCAAGTTATCAGCCAGCCCACATCATCAACCATCATGTTAGATCATGTCAACAACATATCATAAAATCAATAGAATATCATCAAACAAATCAATATCACCGTAAAAGAAACAACCCAAATAGCCCACCCCCTAACTCAATCCGGATTCCAATGGAGTTCCACCGATGCCACTGCATCCTCGTCCAAACCCTCAAGACACTCAATGAAATCAGCCGCCAGAACACTGCCTATTATCAAAGTAGCAAAAACATCCTATCATATAACTTAACGCATCATAATGAAGGAAAAGTTTTATCATAAAATCCAGATCACTTATGCAGCAAGTGTCCCTAAGAATAAGCTTCTGGTAAGTGCGCCGTGAGCGGGATGTTACATTTCATAACTAGAAGGATCGCATTACTTGATTGAAGAACAGAGAACAGATCAAAGATATTTAACACCAGAAACCCAGATGTTAGAACACTAGAGGATCCATAGATGATTGAAGTACCTATCCCGGAAAAAGAAGAAGTATTATCCAGAACCTAGGGAAGAATATCAACAGCACGGCGACTAGGTCAAAAAACAACAAAAAATCGAATGGAAAAGGAATATCGGTGACTCAAGCTCTCACCGGAAAGAAGATAGAAAGGCGTTAGCAGAGCCAAGATCGACAAGTTGCGTAAGCTCCTCAGGAGGAACCTCGTATGAAAAATTTTCAAATAGAAGCTTGCCGGATATCGACAAATACATGGCACTTCGCCATGGAAAGAAATATAGTCGCTGGGGACATTATAACCATTATACCAACACTTCAACCGGAGAAATCCATTTATGGCCAGGCAACTTTCCATCCGACCATTGGGACCATTCCATAACGGACAAAACTGATTTAATGTAGGCCTCATATCTATTGCAAGCACCCATTTTCGAAGTTACTTCCATTTATCCCACCGCACCATGCACCGAAAACAATTTTATTAATTCGTAATTTGAGCTCAATGACTAAGCCGAATTTAGAGCCAGTGATCATCGTGTTTCTTCTCTCTATCTCATTACTATATCGCTTTGTAAGCTACCTCCTTAACTCCGAGATTATTAACACCGAGCGTATGTCAATTTGTGCTGAGGCTGCAAAAAAGTTGTTGAGTGGTTTTGATCGATCTCATGACTGAAAGAGTCATGTCAATGTCTACAAGTATAAAAGCATCATCCATGAGAGGACTTATAGCCTCTCCATCCATTGCTCGCGGAGTCAGACCATCCCGGCCATCCGATGATAAGAGAACCAAGAAAAGGGATGACTTAGCGAATGCTAAACTGATCCTAACTATATTACTTACCTATATACCACCTTTGAGTGGTGTTGTAACCCACTCTAGATTTCGAAATATGCCCTAGTCATTGTGTACCCCAAAGGGGATAATGCCAGAGTGCAAGGCATCAAGATAAGATCGCGGTGTTGAGTTTAGAAACTTCAACCTCAAAGATCGTAAATTCTACAACATGTCATCCCCACATAAATATCTGACTAGAACAAAAGGAAACTCAAAGTTAATTCCCCAGTTACGACCATAAACTTATCGCTAATCCACAATACTCAACGCCATGAAAATTCCCCACTTCGGAAGACACCAAGAGGTGAATGCATGTACAAGTTTTGTTGTCTTGTTACCATGGCGGCTATTTATGGCTAGACCATTGTATTATAGTTGACCCAATGCTGATACACACGATCACAGGACTGAGTGTGAAAGGACCCGACCCTTAGGATTTTTTACCTAGGGAAGGCTACAGATTACTCCCCGGCACAACAGATTAAGTATGTCTATGGTGATGTCGAGAAGGGGACGATTAATAAGGCTACAAGGTAGCTTCTATTCGTATCGTCTCGTGCCTCACCGCCAATCGATTGCGTGTGGAAGTTAGTATGCAAGAATCGACCTACCCAAGTGATTGGTTTTGTAGTGGACCTTGAAGGGAAGTGCACGGAGGGCCTACAAATGAATTGGGAGAAGCACCAACAACCGCTTGAACTGAATGTAGGGAAGTGCAAGGTCAGGGATATGAATTCCATTTCAACTAGCTCTTGATCCCCGACCACTTTCATTCTCGGGAGATATCGAAGGGTGCGAACTTCCTCGACATCGAGCCTTCAAACCATTGGATGCTAAGTTCAATACATATCGGTGGTACCTGCGACATGAATAAGAACGAAGTCAAATAGTTCCATACATACTACACCTAAAGATACAGACATACGCTCGAGCTCGCGATGACGTCAACACTTTACACTAATTCGTGCTCGACATGAAGCCATGATCAAAGATTTCCATTTATATCATAGTGTGCCGACGAGATGTTGTTCTGGAGTTTATACTTTAAGGCTCTAGCATAATGATGAACTTGAAAATGCTTTTATCGAACAATGGGGCTTTTAACGGAGCATCTCATCTTTATTATCTAACTGAATTCAGGGCTCTAAGAAAAACTCGAATCGGTTCGAAGTTCACTCAACGCTTCAATAAAGTGTAAACCAAATTCCCACTCAGGTCAAACCTCCAACCTGCTGCAAGGTAATTCTGAGTTGGAGCTTTTTGACCCCGATAATTCTTCTTTATTAAGAGAGAGAAGATCAATGGATCTCACCAAAATGCAAGATGATGCTTTAGAAACTGAATCAAACATGATGGCTTAGGTAAGCTTGAAAACCAAATTGACACCGGAAACAAAGAAATTAGAGATATTGTGGATATGAGGACCCTCTCGATCGAAGATCTTCGAGGAAAGATGGATGATATGGCCCAAATAGTTAAAGATTTGTCTAACAAAATCTCGAGGATGGAATTGGAGTAGGCTAAAAATGAACATTACCCTAAAAAGGAATTCAGGAAGAACCCTAACCCTCAAAATCATCGAAACAAATTTAAGAATGAAGATCAAAAAATTCCAAACCCCTTTAAAAGTGAAAATTTATAGGAGGCATAGACGTAGAAGACTTCGAGGAGTTATAAGAAGATATGAACAATCTTGGCGATGATTGTTTACAACCTTATGTAACAAGACAAGATTACAAAAATTCTCAGATTCTAGGAACAACAAGAACAATTGCCTCAGAAGATTCAACCTATCGTGAATAGAAGATACAATGGTTGAGCCACCAAGTAGCAACCCAAGACCTAGAAACAGGTTCTCACAACTACTCCTATTAAAAATATATCATCGAGGGTTGAAACTAACGGCTAGCCAAAATTGACTGACAAATAGACTGAAGAGACTAAAACCGCTAATACATAGTTTGTTAAGACAAAGACAGCGGAAGCGTCACCCTTGAGCATGCGACAACTCGACAACCATGTTATCAAAACAGCGATCCTTAACCAAGGAAGGCTGAAAAGAAAGTGTTGGAGAGTCAAACCATGGAAATCAACAAAACCATGGAATTTTTAAGCTAGAGAATGAGATAAATAAAATAAAAATCCCTATCCCCCTTGTTGAATTGGCTAAAACTCCCATATACATAAAACAAATTGCCAAAATGATTAATTTTTCGAAAAACGAAAGTCAGGCCGATGCCATCAATCTAGAAGATAATGGGGCCTAACATAGTCTTTGGTTCACACTTTGAAGGTGCCAGGAAACACCATTGCCCCTTTCTACATCACTTTGACAATGTTCGATCGTCACTCCATAATTGCATGTTAGATTCTGAGGCCTCTCACAATGTAATTCTAAGACTATCATGGATGTGACTACTTCTTTGAAATCACTAGGCCTTATGGAGATTTATGTCCATTTGACTCGAGGAAAGTCATGTTTAGGCATGATAAAGGAATTAGTTGTAAATATTGCATAGGTACCTTCAAAGAGTGTTTTAATGGATGTGGTCATCGCAGATATACCTCCAAAGTATAGCATGCTCTTGTCTCGATCATGGGGTGCTAAACTTGGATGTTCTCTTCAACTTGATATGACATATGCAACGATTCCGGTTTTCAGAGGCCAGTTCACTCGTTTGTACAGAGAAACAATATTAGTTTATCATAGTGGATCCTTCTACCAAATAATTACCCCCTTCAGATATATTGTTGATCAGTGTTTAGGTAATTGTATATTATCTCTAGAGGATGATGTTGATGCATGTGTAGAGGAATATTGTATAGAAAATAAAAAGAAAAGGAACTAATAGACCAGATGTATATAACACCGGTGTGTGGAAAATGTTTTTGATGGCTCTCATCTATTCCTTGAGTCATTGAGTAATTCTTTTTGTAGCACCGGATAACCAATTTATCCCCTTTTCTTATAGACTATAGTGGAATGTGGGACACACTAATAATGTATGTGAGCATGAAGCTCTAGTGTTAGGGTTATAAGCCATTAAGAGAATGAAAATTAAAAACTTGGAAATTTTGGTGATGCAGAAAGTTAATCGAAAGAAAGTGAATCGACAGTATCAAGCCAAACACCCTAGATTAAGGTCTTGTCGAAATTGTGTTTGGGACCTAATCAAAAAATATTTTCTTAATATTCATTTCATTCCGAGAACTGAAAATCAACAGGCAGATTCACTAGCTAAAGCGGCCTCAAACTTTACGCCTCCAACAATTTTTAAACTTAAATACCATATAGATATGAGACATAGACCTTCCATACCCAATAACATACAACATTGGCAAGTCTTTGATGATGAACAACCCATAAATTCCAGAGACTGTAGATGAGTTTGTCGAAACGCATGTTGACCAAGAAAACAAAAATGATCCAATTGGATCATGTAGGAAGGGGAAGACCCCAAGAGTTCCAAGATAAAATAAAATCACCGGATGCTTGTTTTTAAAAATAATCAAATACCCAAGGGTTTGATTCCCTTAGAAAGACTTTTTAACCACGATGACATCCCTTTGAAGACTACTCCTACACTTCAAATGAAGAGGTTGAAGACTGTAACATAGGTACATAAGAGAAACCTAGATTAGTTAAAGTGTCCAAGTATCTGTCTCTCGAGCTCAAAGGTAAATATGTTGAATTTCTTAAAAAGTACAAAGATTTGTTTTCCTGGTCCTATGACGAGTTGAGAAATTATGACACGACTATAATGGAACAAAAAATCCCACTAAAACTAGGTGTCAAGCCTTTCAAACAGAAACTTGGGCAGATTAACCCTATCCTGTTACTGGTGATAGAAAAGGAGGTTAAGAAACTCCTGGATGCTAAAATAATATTCCCTTCCGAAGATATTCTGAGTGGTAGCTAATCTAGTCCCAAAGGAGAAAGAAAACTGAGAACTCATGTGTTGATTTCAGGAACCTGAATCGGTCCTCACTCAAGGACAATTACCCATTACCTAAGATGGATCATGTTTTAGAAAAAAAGTAGTTGGAGTTAACAAAATGTCCATGATCGATGGTTTTTCGTTAAATAGATCTAAGACATCAGATCTATTAAAGAAAACTGCCACTACCCTTTGGGGCACTTTATGTAACATAATATGCCTTTTATTTAATGAATGCAAGGAAACTTTCAAGATGCCATGGATATTTCTTCTGTGGATGAGAGAGATAGATGTTCGGTTGTTGGTCTACCTCAATGACTCACTATTTTCTCTCCAACTGATGCGTAACATCTAATGCATCTTAAACAAACCTTTGAGAAATGCAGAAGTTTGGTTTGTCACTCAATCCCAAGAAATCTCATTTCTCGCAATGCAAGAAGGTAAACTATTAGGCCATATCAGAAGCCCCAAGGATGGGATAAAAATTGATCCCAAAAGGGTTGAGGCACTAGATACTATAAATTTTCTTAGAAATGTCAAAGAAATTCAAATTTTTTAGAAAAATAAATTTCTCGAGAGATTCATCCCTCACTTTACTAAATTGTGAAATTGATAACGTATGCTCAAAAAAGACAAGAAGTGAGATGGATCGGTGAGAAGCCAAAGCCTCCTTTCAACGTGTCAAGAAAGTAATAAGTGAAGCACAGGTCTTGGCAAGTCCAGATTACACCAAAGAGTTTTTGATCTTTTCTTTCTAACATACATTATACACTGTGACACAATACAAAAATGAGGGAGGTTTTGAGCTAACCCATTGTGTTTTTTATCAAAAGTCTCAAGGATGTCGAGTTGAAATACCACATATTGGAGAAACAAGCCTATGCAATGGTGAAAGCCCTCAAATCTTTCAACATACGATAGCACTTTGAAATTCATTGCTTATGTAACTTGAAATTGCTAAAGATATCCTAGTGCAAACTGCATTACCTAAAGAAGAGGTAGGTGGTTGGTTAAGATCCGTGAGTTTGACCCAGAAGTCAAACCAACTAAAATTATTAAAGGTCGGGGTTTGGCCAAATTGCTTGTTGAATCGAACTTAAAATCACTAGGGATAAATCATCTGCAACAGACCGTGGGATATCTGGAAATAAACGAGCTTGATGCCAATGCACCTACGATCTAGATTCAAGATAAGTTTTCCACTTTGGTGTGGTATCGAAACATCATCCATTACCTACTTACCCTCCAATTTCCTACTGAGTTAACCCCGTCAAAATCTAGGACGCTAAAGTTACGCCATAGCATCAGATCATAGATACTAAATCAGATGAAAACACCCCTTGGTTTTTAATCGAGGTATGCAGTTGAAACTCAAACAAATATAGATGAATTTCCATATCTGGTATGTGGATGGACATCATGTGTGGCGAGAAACAGCTTACAAGATCTTCAGAATCGGATACTACTAGCCCAAATTGTTCGTAGAAGTGAACACCAGAGTTCAAAATTGTGTCCCTTGCCAGTTGTTCACAAGCAAACAAGGATCCTAAAATTTCTACCCTTTATACTAGTTAAAATGGAAATTCCTTTCCAAAGAATGGGGACTTGATTTCATTGGAGAAATTCACCCACACCTGAAATACAAGAGCACAAATGATCCTAACAGCCATCGATTACTTCACTAAATGGTGGAAGCTATTCCACCGTGAATGCAAACTAATTCAGAGGGTAATCAATTCTCTTGAAGATAATAATATTTTATCCGCATTTAAGTCCCCCTAAAGATAATCGATAATGCAATAAAGCTTTTAACCGATGAAGCCATGATAAATTTTTGCCAAAAATATAACATCATACTAGGACACTCTACAAATTTACTATCCACAAGGAAAATGGTCTCGTCAATCATCCAATGTGTCTTTGATTGCAAAGGATAAAAGGTTTTAGTTGAAAATACAGCATGGCATATTCATCTAAAATATGCACTGTGGGCCAACAAAATAAGTACTAAAATATCAAATGGGATTTCCACTTTCCAGATGGTATATATGGCACTTCCATGTTTTGCCATTGAACTTATCCCTACCAAAGGATGAACCTCTCGGCAGATTCAAATGAAGAACCCAATGATACCATGATAAACCACTGGTCAAGTTCATCAAAATAAAATAAATAAATGAAAGGTTACAAAGATACCAGGATAAAATGAAGGCCTTGTTTGACTAGAAAGCTAAAGATAGAGAATTCCTCCCTAGTGATTTGGTCCTAAAATGGGAGTTTAAAAAGGAAGACGCGAGAAAACATGGCAAATTCGATCTAATCTAGTCTGGCCCATATAGGATTTCATCCTTTGAAGGAAAAAATGATTTGTTATTAGAAAACCTGGATGGAGACATTCTTAATTCCCCTATAAATGGGTGGCATCTTAAACATTTCATGCAATAATATGTTTTTTAAATTCTCATTGTACATACCGGCTTTGCTTTTCATGCTTTTGTACAAGATTCTAAAAAAGGGGAGGATTTCTTTTCGACGTGGTCTCACATTATAATTTTATACTATCTTCAGAAGAAAAATTTCTCAATTATAGATAGCTAAAATCAAAATGTCGAAGGTGACATATGCAGGTATTCTTATTGAGTATCTAACAATGACAAAGGTAACGAATGAGTAATATTCAGATGGGTAATATACCAGCTAATAAAGGTATGAGATTCCATCTTAAAATTTCGAGGTAAAGTCTCTAAGAAATGAAAATGATTTCATTCTAATTTTGTTTATATATATAAAAAAAAAAATATGTGTGTGTGTGTGTGTGTGTGTGTGTGTGTGTGTGTGTGTGTGTAGGGACCCTTATTTACCCTCCTCTAAGCCATAGTAAACCCTTTTTCCCACTTAACCATGGGGATCCGACCTGTGTAAATTTTCCCTCGGCTTTAAGAGGTCTCACTCCCTAGTCTTGAAAACTCTCAAAACAAAATCTTGAGAAAGGCATGGGTTCTGTTTTTTAAGAAAATTCTTTGCCTTTAACTGGATCACAAACATGCCTAGGTTAATCTTGACCTTACTAATTATCCTAACAGGAATAACTGATTCGTTTTACTCAAGGAAGTCTCTTGGACTAAAAGTCAAAAGGTTTCCCTTAAGAAGTTCTCTGAAGCCCATGATTTTTGAAGGCGGGTGAGAAGATTAACCCAAAGCTATCTGGAAATGAGTTTTATTTTGATTCTTTTCAAAATAGGTAATCTTCCCTAGTATATCGTATACTTGTTGATTGCCCCACTTCAAAATATAAAATAACAAATACCTTATCAGATGGTGAAAGGAAATTCAATTATTGATTGCCCCCCATTTAGTCCAAAGAGATGAAGAAAGGAAATTCATTTATTTATTGCCTCATCTCAAAGAGCTTAAATGCTTTGAAACAAGAAGGGTGAAAGGAAATTCATTATGGGAAGTCAGGTAACTTCATCGGTAATCGAACAGATCGCTAGCAAGTGAAGCAATATCCTTGTATTTGTTAAAAGATGTCATACAGGAATTACAAGACGTTCTGGTAATTTCTCTTCCTTTCGGCCAAATTTTATCATAGATTTTGGGGATATTCTTAGCTGACACAACACAAATACTTACCTTGAGATAAACAGAACCACATGAAACCTGATAGGATGATTATTTTGGTCTTGATTATCTTACGCAGTTTTGAGCTTAGTTTCAAGAGAAGTTTATTGAAAATCCCGCTCGAGATAGTCATATTTTTTGTCTTGAAGAGATTTTGGTTTTAGTGTCGAGATCCTACTCTGGTGTTTCACGAAGCTAAGAATTTTGACTCCATTTCCCAATGAAGGCACTCGATATGCAATTTCTTCTCATCCCACAAGGAGACTAGATCCCTTTGGGATGGAGCCTAAATGTTGACATGGAGCTTAATTTTATTTCTATCTTAAAAATAAAAATAAAAACTAAGGCTTAATTTTTCCTAAGTATGGAGCCACCCTTAATCAAAGGGAAATCTGAGCTTTGTTCCTTTTCAGGTTTTCGGGATTCGGCTTCCCGCTACGAGTTCTCAAATTTCTTCCTTTTTCCCTGCCTATATCCCAAAACTTTTTATACAAAGGAAGAGTTTAAAAGGGGAAATGAAGGTTACCTTCCATTACAGCTTTCCACTGTATACCTTTGAAATCAGAATTACTTAAATTGTTAAAATAATTATTCTCTAATCTTTCGAAATTTCGCTCTTTCTCCATGTCGGCGTTTCCTAACTCTCAACCTCTGACTCTCGACATCCTTGTTTTACCTAGTGTTAAAAAGGTTAATTAATTATCAACCTAGTTTCTGTGATGGTCTAATGCGGTCTTTAGTGCCTCAACATCTCTCTTCACAATTTCTCACGATTTGGGGATTGTTTCTGGACTTATCCTCGACAATAGATCCCCTAAGTTCCAAAATGCGAATTCATGTTTATCTCTAAACAAGGTTTAAGTTTCAGGTTAATTCTTTTTCAAACAAAGTTAATGAGAATTAATTCACCTTTCGCATTTGAGAAATTGAGGAGAGCAATGTTTTTCGAAACTTCACTTTCGAAATCACCGATATACTTTTAAGTATTGATAACGATAAGGAAGATATTTTTTGACATGAAAGTGTATCTCTAGGTATATCTTTCCATTAAAAGAGCATTTATTTTTTGACGTTTGCATCTGTACACTCGTTTAAATGCGAAATCTAAGGTTGATAACTCTTATTTTTCAAACTTCATAAGTTATCCCTTACATATGCAGCTATTCACGCTTTCCTAGTTTTAAACACATTTCTCTGTGAACAGATCTCTGACATAGCATCGATTTAATGGAACCTAAGAAGGCACCCGTGAAAAAGCTAAGAGGTCGCATATTTGAAACTGCATCGGAGTATCGCCATATCTGATAATAACATTGCATGCCATCATTCCATAAAATCTTGGAGACGATCTTCTAGACTTCCGATTATGAAATAAAAAATTCCCCATGACATCTAATAACAAGCTGGATATAGCGAGTCCGAAAGCTCCAATAAAATAGTTGTACTACTACGACTCACTGTGAATGACATGATTATTGGGCCTTGGAGCTTAACCGATGTAAAGATCTAGGGAGTATTCGGACGTACTCAAGGGGTCGCTATTGGCTCTTTCCGTGACTATAGGAACATGTACAAGTACCGTATAAATTATCTCCCAGTGCCAAGTATGTTTATAATCAATATTTTGTAAGTAATTTTCAGAGGAAATAATGTTTCAAGGTAGACCAAACCCATCCTGACATCATCAAAGAATGGTTGATAAACGAGGGAAAGTTCAGGGATGACACCCATGGTTTTTACACCAGGGCCTCATTGAATGAATATATGATTTACATAGAAATGATGTTGTGTAGAATTTTCGGTAAGAAAAGTCCCACCCATTTCTCTGCAAAATGGGTACCGCTACATGAAGCAGCAGAGGGTTACAGTTTTAATTGGGACAAGTTTATATCCGATAACATGGCAAAGTAGGTCATGGACTATCAAACTACTAGAGCAAAGGGCCAACCGATAGCTTTTTACATGCTCTACAGCATTCTCATGGATGCTATATGCTTCAACTCCTTTTCTTCATGAATTGGAGTTGGAATCATCACCCGCACTCCACCATGAATATCACGGGCTTTGGAAGAAAATAAAGATCTGCTTCAGGAAATTTGTCATTGTGGTAATACCACTACACCATTTGTTGTACGACTGTTTGCCTCCCCACATTTCATAATCAATCGCAGGAAATATCAGGACAATCGTCGACTAGTTCATAGAAGATAATTTTTTTTACATTAGAGTTTTCAGATGCTTGATTCCTCCACATGCCCTTTCGAAATTATTCCCTGATAGACTGGTATGCAGTGAGGTGGCTCACCAAATTGTTATAGGTGGAATAGGGGTAGAATTGAAGATGTCTCAAAAGAAATTTTGGCCGCCTTTCATGTTCATTGAAAATTTCATTGCTCAACTTAGGTCATGCCAAAGTTGAAGCAACGACACTGGAAGAAGTTAAATTGATAAACCTCAAGCATAGGAAGCATGATCCTTATTTTGAAGCTAGTGGGAAAACACATGTCCCACTGTAATATGAAGGATTATGAGCACGAAGAGTCCCCTTGTGACGACTTGTTCAAGGGAACTAAGACCTATGAGGAAGTATTACAAAGAGTACATGCATTATCGTCTGACTTGCAAATTAGCTTCCAGACCTTACAGAGGCACAGACGGAGTGGTCTCCCCAAAGTGTTGCAGGGAGAAGCAATTACCCTTCCTCGGTAACAAGAAGATATTCTTCCAGGTTCCAGAAAAGAAGCGCAAGATAAAGACAATCCTGAAGAATTTCCTAAGGAGACTTAAGGCTCTTCACAAAATGAAGAGGCCTATAGACGTAAGACCCGTGAGACGTACTCTTACATGTTTCTAAGATTCAAGACAATCGAGAGGAGGCTCAAGACACTCGAATCCTGGTGAGGTCAACTCCTCCTTCATAACCTACTATTGATATCATTATACATGAGATTGTGGGAGAAACAAGGTCCACAGAGTTAGGAAACCCTATAACTCTCTTAACCCCTCTATAGTCCACATTTGGATTCCCACAAATGGGAGTTATATATGTAAGTGACCTTACCCCAATTTCCAAGGATGAAATTTCCTTCTCGATTATTTTTCAGCAGAAAGGAGCATAAAGAAAGAAATGTATATGAGAGAAGGGGGTATGGAGTAGCTACTGTGGTATTAATTGATGGTCATAAAATGGAAGAGGAGGATTTTTCTAGAGAGGTAGCAGGCTCTATGGAATCCATGGCCAATGGAAAACCTCTTTACTGTGAAAACATGAAGACAAGGATAAAGAAAACTAATCACATGATAGCTCAACTGCAGGATCAATTAAAAAATGCTAAGGGAGAGTATCAAATGTAGAAGAAGTCAATAGCACCGGAGCAGCTGTGAACCACTGAAAAACATGAAATTCATTCACTTAAATCTAGCCTTGATGAGATGAACCGAAAAATACAAGAGAGTTAGGTGCAAGTTTCTCAACAAAGGGAACTTGTAAATCAGTTGCAGGTCAAGTTAAGTCTGACAGAAGTTCGGGTCGTAGATTTAAAATCTTTTCAAACCCTCTCATTAGAAATTCATATAAAGATAGGAACTGAAAAACAACAGATGATCTCCAAAATAGATATCATCCAACATTATTTTCAAGAAGTAAGAAAATTTCGATAACATTGGTTCACTGAAAAAGAAGCTAAAGCAGTGAGGAATGCCTTTCAGAAAGTTGTCACATGTTCAGGGAACAGGGAGGTACCAATAGATTTAAAAATTTCTTTCACAGAACAAATAAGAGGAGATATTATGCTAAAGTCATGGGAAGCGAATATAGTTGAGAACAAGAGATTGGTCAAAATAATCAATGATGACTACAAAGGAATATTTGATTCTCTGGATAAGCAAGCATTGGGAATTGGAAGGAATGATTTCTCTAAACTACTAGAGCAAATAAATATTGTGAAACAACGGTCAGCCTACAAAGAGAGTTTATAGGAGGTTCAGGTAGAAATTTCACAATTAAGAGAAATTAATATGGACCAGATAGACAGATGGTTGGTACAGACCAATTTAAAGTTGCAAGTGATCGATTTTTCCGATAAAGGTTTTGAAGTCCAGTTTCCAAAGGTACAAAGAGAGTTTTATCTATTTAAAACTAAAGATCTTCCGACACCACCCAAAATTTTGTTCACTTTTTAGAGAGGTGTGTTGAATGCACAACTTCAAAAGAGGGAGAGACTTCAACCAAACAATGAAGTATCATTCAAAATCTTATACTTTTTGGAAGGGTAAACCATGGAAAGTTAATCTAAACTATATCGTTATTCCTTGAACTATTTTCTTTCTTTTTCCTAAAAATGTAGGCTTATCACTAACTATCAAATAAAGATGACCTTGTATAAATAAATAAAAATAAAAGAGGAACAAGAGGGGTTTTTCTTTCTCTAAAAAGGGCATTGTGATGAAGACATCTATAAAAAAATTATGAATTAATAGAAAAGAAGATTGAAGATTCTGGATCTTGCCAAATTTGAGTTATGTGTTTTCATCTTTTCATCTTTCTTTCATGCATTTTATTAGTGAATGCTTTACTACAATTTAGTACAACTTCATCAGGAAATAGATATCTTTGTTATTCAGATCATTTACAAATTTTCTCCTCAGACGCTATCAACTGACAAGACCCTCGAAATGTTTGATCACAACTTCATATGCTTCATTAATATTCTTCTTGCCTTATAGTTTCCTTTTTTCAAAGTGAGATTCCTCCATGATCGATGCCTCACCTTGTTTATTACCGAGAAGTAACCTATCAAGTACAATTTAAAACCTTTTTCAACTTATACTTAAACCATCTCAATTATATCCAATGATAAATGAACAATAGGCGCATATGAGTTACACCAATACACCACAATACACCATGCACAATATATGAGAAATAATCAATAGTTTTGTTCAAGGGAAGTAATGACTCAAAGGTAGCTACAACTTCCAAATGTAAGGGATGATAGTCCCCAAGAGGAAGATACAATCCTAAAATATCAAGATAGAGTTGAACTTCCATCCTTGCCCTTCCTTCCACCCAAGAATATGAGAGATAATAAACTTTACATTAAATCATCACCATCAACCAATCATCACATAGAACCTCGGATAATGCTTCCCTAGACTTTCCACTTCTGAAATTATTCAATTCTGGAGTACTCTAATCCTATAGATAATATTACTCTTCAATGTATTCTGAAACTCCTCCAATTTTCACTCCTTTAATCCTCCCCAAAAGAGGTAGAAAGAATGGTAGACTTTATTCACTCGTCTATTCAGAGAGTGAACTAACAGAATTCTGTGCTCAATAATTAACATCCACTCTAAATCAGCATCATACAAGAAACCAAATTCCATACTCTTCCAATGAAATTTGTCCCACTTCATTTGTATTCTTGATGAAGAAGTTATGGACTGCTTTTTACTCCTCGAACACATGTTTATTGACTAGCTCGTGAATGGTCACAAACCCTACCTTCCACGGAGTGTATCTACATACTATAGAGAATAAAGAGCTGAAATTTTACCAAGGTACCTTGATATGTCTTCTCAATACCATAGTGATTTTCACCATCTGAACTGTTCTAGAAAAAGCAGAAAAAATGGTAAGATGACCTGAAAATAACACATACCTTAGAACACATCACCAAAAGATTCTCCATCCTCCCTTGAAATTCGGCCTCTTTCTTCTTATTTCCTCTGAAATTGACTTGTATAAAATGAATGTATAATAATGTTTATTTATACCATTTATGTCACTTCCTTTTAACATCATTAGGTCCGACTGACACTTTCTTATTTTTGTAATTATTTTCTTTAATTATCTTCTGTGGCCTACATGTACTTCCTTGTTCAATTCACTTTGTCATCTCTAAAAATTCATTTCTCCTCAACTTATGAGGATCCACGGACGGGCCACATACCACCGAAACAACATGATGTATACCATCCATTCATAGGTGTTGTATATGCATGTGTACTGTCCTTCATGTCCAAATATCTTATCAATCTTGTGGTCCAAAACCCCATGACTAGGGTTTACATCAATGACAACAACCAATATTCCAACAACCTTGTTAATAGTTTCATGTTTTTCTCACATCATGCATGTTTCCTTTTCTTTAAGTTTTAACTCAAATACAAGAAACGGCCTTTAATCCAGTCATTTCTTTAATTCGTATTTTAACCCTGTCCTTCTTACATTGTGGGTTAGATATAACTAAGCCTAAAAGTAAAACATGGAATCTTATCCCCTTTTACTTTTATCTTCCATGATAGTACCAAATACAAGACAGCCTAACGTTGAACCCAGTATTTCGGATCAAACCAACATCACTCCAAATTTATTTAACACTACCTTACAAACAACAAATAACCGGATTGACTTAGAACATTCATGGGCAAAAATTGAGAGAGATATTAGTATCCAAGAAAACTGGAACTGATAGAGACATTGAGAACTGACTTTAACTCTCTTTTTTTAATCACCGCATTTTTGTCTTATTTCTTCTCTATCTTGGCTGTGATGCTTTGAAGGTGTTTTAGATTTCTAAAGTATAAACTCAGGAACAACGGTAACACAAGAAATAGCTTCATTCCTATTATAAGATGATGGATGGAGGACTTAGAGGAGATTACTATGGAATGGTCAGCTAACCTACTTATTCCAGCAGACCCTATGGAGATGTCTGACATCGACAGTTCGGAAGCTGCATAGGATACACCCGAACCGAGCAAAACAAAGAAGATTGACAAAGTACAAGATTTAAGTAGTGCCTTGTTGAACACCGCCTCGCTGGGCTCCCAAAGATGTCCTGTAATAACCTCTATGCATCAACCAAAGGCAGGCACTGGCACAAGCTGCTTTTACTTTGTCACCAATGAGGTTCTACCTTCATTTTCAATTCGTTCTTACGAGACTAATGACTCTAAAGGAACAATCCGAAAGGAACATATTCAATGGAACAACACAACTTGCAAAAGGAACAAAAATCATGACAAAGGAAACAAAGAGTAGTTACATTGGGTCAACTAATGTTTAATTAATTGCATTCTAGTATTTTCCCAACTATCTAATTTCTCAACCCGGGGATCGTAAACTCCATCGGCTCAATACCTGAAAGTATATGCAGATTGAAGCCGGGACTAATCTTAATCTAATGTTAAAGCCAATAACCTAAATTGAATCATTAATCTAACATATGACTTAAATAGAATCATTAATCTAGCACCTAATTTGGAATTGAATTAATCTAGTTTCATAAATGAAATTAATATAGGAATGAGAAATTGTGTGAAGGAATTAATCTAGAAAATGGAGAACTACATGAAGGAAAAGTAAGTACAACATGTGAAGAATTGAATGACACAACAACATATGTGATCTCAATACCAATGCATAATCTTCTATTACAATAACCAAATCAATCTTCATAACAAAATAATAAAAACATGAAAAAAAAACCATTAACTCAAAGCTAAGAATCTCTTTTCTCTTTGAATCAATGATTAATCTAATTCTCTACTTACAATTGGTTGAATTCTAATTGCTCCTAATTGAATTCTCATGAAGAGAGAGTACTCTCTTTTATACATGAGGGCCTTGGAAATAAGATAACCATCTCATTATTACATCCACTTTTCTCTCAACCTATTTCCCATTATTACAAAATATAATCCCTCAAATCCTCACACATATCTCTCTATATCTTAGATAAGATATTCCAACCAAATCTCCATGATCTTCTCCTTTGAATGGGCTTGAATTATCTCTCAAATATTGAAATGGTGGAGGAAGTATTCGAGAAGTCCTTGATCAATCCTTCACATTGTCCCTACACATTACAAAAGCTCACATATTTGAGATATATGAAAACATGTCAATTCTTTTCTAACAACATTTAATCACGAATTCCCCTTTAATACTAAAATGAATAAAGTGGAGAACAATAAGGTGAAACCCAAGTATATTTATGGAAATGATATTGTGAAAGGTTAATGGGGAGATGAACGTGAAGAATGATGAAGGGAAAGGTGGATGAGAATAGATTACTTCTGAGCCCCAACACTCCATATCACCGTGAGCCGGTGGGTGATGACTAAGAGATAGATGGCATAGGAAACTAAACAGAAAGGTGAAGTAACACTCCAGCCTAGATGTGAGGAGGATCCCTCGAAGAAAAAGGAAGGTTTCCCCTCCTGAAGACTTCTTCCAAAAAGATATCAAAATCCCCTATAAATAAGATGCAAACCATCCTCACCTATGATTTAACTTCATCATAGCATCCCCGGAACGACAAGCCTGGAGATAGCGTGAGAAGCAAGAAGCTACAGAGGAGATGTACAATAGAATTGAGGTCGAACCCAAAGGGTACAACAGCAATCTGGCAAATTATCTCGCGGAAGTCTCCATAGCTACCGCCATAATCGGAAAAAAATCGAGATGAGCCACCTCAACTCCAATTGCCTCGACCGATACAAATAAGTTCAGCCTTCTCGACGAGCACAAGAGGAAACGTAACGTTTCACCAAGCTTTTATTACAAGTACGCAAGATTGTGTATAACAACGCCGAAGCCCAATAGAAAAAGAGCTCTCCAAGTTTGCTCGGCGAAGAAAAGGCATACCGCAAAGAAGGCAAGGCACAACCACAAAGAAGGCAGTGAACAGCTTGTTCACGAAAGCAAATCGGTAGCGAGGCCGTCAACAGAGCATTATGCTCCGCGACTATCCTAGGAGTAGTTGCAGACCATCAAGTCATGAAGCAAGCAGCACAACTTGAAGAAGTGATCCAAAGAGTTGGCGTTAAAGGCATCACACACCTAGAATCCACGCGAGATCGCGACAGTAGACCCCACATGAAGTAAAGGACTAAAGAGAAGCAACTTGCCGTAGTTGAAAGGTTGAAGGCCCTTACCATGGAATGCAATAAATTCACTGAATGCCCAAACATATGATAAACTCACCGAGAACCCATAATTGAAGACACTAGAGTCACAAATCCAAGAAACAAATCAATAAGCAACAACAGTACAAGAACAATTGAAGCTCCTGTCAATTGTGGAGAGAATGAAGATATCTCAAGAGAAGTGAACCACCATGCAACATATCCATGCCATCCAAAGTAGAGTTATGAAAGTAACTCAGAGACTCCGGACTTGTACAACATTGCGCTTACCAATCTTTTCTAGAGGTCGAGAGCCAGGGATATAAATAGAGCGTGTTAGCAATCGCATATAAATGGAAGGTTCAGATGACCTCCAATGATGCACTCCATTCAAGAGTTTTTTGAACAAAAGCTTGTAGCACAGCCGTTAAAGTCGAAGAAGTTTGAGCCAAGCTCGAAACATTTGAAGCAAAACTTCCTACATCAAAGTGACTTGGGATGAGTCTTAGGTGAGTGTTGGAAATTTCATTGGCCCTGACCAAGTTTTGAGGGATCTAATCAAGTTTGACCTATTTTCAAACTTCGACAAAGCCCGTCGGGCGGAAGAGCTTAAGATCTAAAACAGAGATCACGGATCACGCCCCCTTTTGGGTCCTTTTGGGTTTTTGGGATTTTGTAACCGCATGGGATGTTAGCCCATGGTTTTACCCACATGTTTAGGCCTATTTTAATGTATAAATAGAAGTCTAAGCAATGTAAGAAGTAGTTGAATAGCGCAAGTGTTTTGCAAGTTAAGGCAAGCAGAGTTGGATCTATGTGATCAAGAGTTGTAAGGCTTGGTGAATACTAGGAGAGACTTGCAGAGCTAGGCAATTCATTATAAGAAGTTGTGAAAGGATTTGTGTTGTAACACTCCAGGAAGGAGGATCTAAAGGAGGTGCTTAAATCTCCCTATCTCAGCTAAGTAGGGGTTTTGAGGCTCAGTGGTTTGTAACCTCCATTGATTAAAGACAATAAACAAGAGTTGGTGGATGTAGCCCCAGTGGGTGGGGGTGCAACACATAAACATTGTGTTGTTCCACTTGTGCTTGTCTTCGATGTGCTTATAACTTCTTTCTAAGTGCTTGATAGAGATAGATGTCATGTTGATTATTTGTGCTAATGATGTGTAAGGATGTTATATCTGATCCATATGAATAATCTTAGTGCTTGATCTAATATAACCCTCACCACATGATAAAGTTCTTAACACATCATATCCGAAAGGAACATGCGATGCTCCTTTCTATCTATGTAGTAGTTATTGGTTGAATATTGATGAATTGTTGATACTAAGTTCTATGTTAAGTATTATAATCACAAGACTTGTCCTAGCTAAGGTTGCAAAACACTTGAGTCATGCAACCACACCTACCTCTACCTTAAGAGACTTTATAATTTTGCAGGTGTGCTGTCAAAGGGTCGATAGTTAGGTTTTGTTGGTGCTGCTGTTGTAGCTTTTGAACCTCGGTCTTCCCCTGCGCTGCACGACCAAAGTGACTTGGGTTGAGTCACAAGTGAGTGTTAGGGCCTATTGGCCCTTGACTGCTCTTGAGGGATCCGGGTCAATTTTGACTCATTTTGGACTCTCTTGACAACTCCATCTAAGGAGGAGCTGAAGACCTAAGTGGGGATCATGGATCTCACCCATTTTGAGGTCCTGGGTTTTGGGATTATGTAACGCATTGATGTCGGCCATTCATGGGTTACCCATGTTTTAGGCCTATTTTGTAATGTATAAATAGAAGGCTAGTTCATGTAAGAAAGTAGAAGTGCATCTAGGTGATGTTGTGCTAAATGCAAGTAAGGTTTGTAGATGCTTTGTGCATACTATGAGACTCTGCAGCTAAGTGCAAGTGGTTGTACCGTGTTGTGAAGTGTTTTGGCGCTTTGTAACTCAACGAAGGAGGATCTAGCAAGTTATGCATCTCTGTCCTCATGAGTAGGGTTTTGAGGGCTTTGTTCTGTAACCATTGATAGCAAGAAATAAAGAAGAAGAGTTGGTGGACATATCCGTGGTGGGGGTGAACCACGAAATTGACCGTTGTTCCGCTTTGTGCTTGTATTGTTGTGTTTATAACTTCTCTTGCTAGTGCTTTGATAGAGATAGATAAATCTGTTGATTCTTTGTGTTAATGATGTGTAAGAATGTTAGATCTATTCAGATGATATGTGCTTTTAGTGTTTGATCTGGCTAGGATATAACTTGTCACTTTATGATAAAGTGCTTAAATTACATCATACATTTGAGTGTAATGATGCCTTGACAAGATACTTTAGAGCCTTAAAGTATAAACTCAGAACAACATGCATCACGCTAATAGCTTCAAATTCCATTATAAGTTGAGGGAGGAGGACTTAGAGGAGATTACTAAGGAATGGTATGCTAACCTCCTCATTCCATCGAAAGTGCATCTTATCAGAGACATCTAACGTCAACAACCCAGAAGCTGCATAGGATACACCCGAACCGAGCAAAACAAAGAAGATTGACAAAGTACAAGATTTAAGTAGTGCCTTGTTGAACACTGCTTCCTGTTGGGCTCTAAAGATGTCCTAAAAATAACCTCTATGCATCAACCAAAGGTAGGCTTTGGCACAAGCGTTTTACTTGTCACCTACGTAGGTTCTTACCTTCCATTTTCAATACCCAGCCTACAGAGACGCAACACTTGTAAAGGAACAACAATCGTAAAGGGAACGATAGTTGTTCTATTCAATGGAACAACACAACTTGCAAAAGGAACAGCAATTGGAACAAAAGGAACAGTAGTAGTTACATTGGGCCGAACTAATGTTGAATTAATTGCATTGTAGTATTTACCCAACTATCTAATTTCTCAACCTGGGGTTTGTAAACTGACGAAGCACACGCAAAGTATATGCAAGATTGAAGCGGGACTAATCTAATCTAATGTTAAAGCCACAACTGAAATTGAATCATTAATCTAACACATGACTGAAATAGAATCATTAATCTAGCACACGACTTGGAATTGAATTAATCTAGTTTCATAAATGAAATTAATATAGGAATGAGAAATTGTGTGAAGGAATTAATCTAGAAATGGAGAACTACATGAAGGAAAAGAAAGTACAACATGTGAAGAATTGAATGACACAACAACATATGTGATCTCACGCCAATGAAGTAATCTTCTATTACAATAACCAAATCAATCTTCATAACAAAATAATAAAAACATGAAAACCAAAACCATGAATCAAAGCTAAGAATCTCTTTCTCTTTTGAATCCTAATGACTACTCTAATTCTCTACTTACAACTGGTTGAATTCTAATTGCTCCTAATTGAATTCTCATGAAGAGAGAGTACTCTCTTTTATACATGAGGGCCTTGAAAATAAGATAACCATCTCATTATTACATATCCACTTTTCTCTCAACCTATTT
>SNQJ01S0059993.1:58551-74073 GCA_010110895.2 Picea sitchensis | reverse complement strand
TGTTGGCCAAATATCACTTTTGAGTCTTTATTTTGAGGTGGTTCTGCTAGACAATATTTATTATGTTCTATCTCCCAAGTTTCGGCCCTTCTGAGTATGAAACTTTCTTTTAGGTAGTTCTCTGATATTTCTTCCTTGTAATTCCACAGGTCTGATCAAAATTGGATGTGCCAAGTGGAATTTACGATAACTTCCTCACAACTTGCATATTTTTGGCCTTTCCAGGAGATCTTACTTGTATAGAATTCCTCGCACAAAATAATTGATATAAAATTCTGAAACTTGCACCCAAAATACTACAGAATGTCCACGATCCAATGCCACCAGTCCCACTCAATTTGGATACTCTAGAAAGAAGTTATGATTATTTTACTTGAAACACCTTCTTGAGACTAGTCAATAGGACTAGTCAGATACCCTGTCTTACACAAGGTGTATCTACAAATCTATGATGACCCATAATCTGAACTTTTTATCACAGCTGTAATACTAATTTTTGTAAATTGTCTCCAAAGTGGAGGGTCTGAAACGTTACAGAAAAAATTTTATAGCGAAAATTACGCAATGACTCATTTCAGGATGATTCCAGAACCCTATCTTGTACAGGCTATATCTCCGAAAGTATAAGGCCTCAGGAGAAGAATTTTTAACCCAACGTACCTTGATCCGTCTACTAAAAACCCTTTAAGTGGTTCCTTCTGAAACGTTGTAGAAAAACAGTTATAGCGAAAATTCCACGGTGTCTCAGATGTAGCAGCGAAACCCCAAGACCTTGAGCTCTGATACCATATGTTAAGAACCAAATATCAATACAGAATATGAACTTTTTACCCCAGCTGTAATACTAATTTTTGTAAATTGTCTCCAAAGTGGAGGGTCCAAACGTTACAGAAAAAAAATTTTATAGCGAAATTAATGCGAATGACTCATTTCAGGATGATTCCAGAACCCTATCTTGTACAGGCTATGGTTCTAAAGTATAAGGGGCCTCAGGAGAAGAATTAAAACTTTAACCCAACGTATCTTGATCCGGGCCTACTAAAAACCCTTTAAGTGGTTCCTTCTGGAAACGTTGTAGAAAACAGTTATAGCGAAAATTCCACGTGTCTCAGATGTAGCAAATAAACCCCAAGACCTTGAGCTCGAGCACCTGCCATGTTAAGAACCAAATATTCAACATAGCATAGGAAAAAACTCCTTTAAAAGTAATTCAACGTACTTTGAAAAAGAGATAATTTCATATATTAAGCTCTTCTGAGGGGGGCAACCTCCTTTTACCCCACTTAAATGTTCAAGTCCAAGATGATTCAAATGAAAATGTCTCCTTGGTATATATAGGAGACTAGGAGGTTTAATGGCCTAAAGTCAACATAAATAAAATAACATTACTAATCTAAATTACAACCAATGGCCTAAAGACGAACATAAATAAAATAACATTACTAATCTAATATGCTCCCAATTAAGTGGTAATGAGCCAATATTAGGCTTAACATTACCCTTGAGGCACATGTAACATGTGGTTTCCCTGCGTATTTTTTCGTCATTACCTTCCTCCATGTCCAATTTATGTTTATGTCATAACCATGCCCATGTGTTGAGGAGAAGGAGGAATAAGCGGGTTTTTTAGGCCCATGGATAGAAGAAACAAGTTGTCATTCTCAGAGAAACTCTCGTGTTAAAAGAGAGTGTGCTTTGGAAGTGATTTCTCTTGGAGGAAGTCTAGTAGTAGCTGCATCTCTCGAGAATTCTAATTCGCCCTGTTGTTGAACCCCAAGGAAAGGGAGGTGTAGTCGATGGACCTGCTGGATAGTGAAGGTGTACACTGGTGGGACATGCATGTTGGGAATGAGAGTTTGTGAGTTGTGGGTGTAAGTGGCTCCTTGAGGAAACCCTTCCTATAGACCCTGGTGCAACTTCATGCTTGTCCCTTTCCTAACCTAGGGAATCCTTCAAGAAGTTTAGGTCCCAAATTGGGGGTGACCTACCGCTGAGAGTGATGAGCAACGTGGTCTATGTATGGGAAGTTCGTAGGTCTGGATGTAGTTGGTGGACTTCCATTAAAATATGGGTACCACTTCTATGTTTATTTACATGTTGTGTATTTGTACATGTTTTATAATTGATGAGTAATGATTGGATATTTCATTTATGTTGTATGTGTAGGTTTATTGTTATTTCAGACAATATGTATTGAAGACGACATGTTGTTTGTTTATGTTTATATATATATGCATGTGACAATTTTTATTTTTATGAGGTATCATTTCCTGGTCTAGGTGGCATGAAGGTGTATGATGTTTCTGCTAGGTATCTCTATGTAGCATGTTTTCCACAGTTAAGGATGGCATGCTACAAATTGGTATCCTAGATGTTTACTAAGTGACATTTCCCGACATGTGTGGTGATTGGGTAAAATATCCCGGTTCTAACCCTTATGAACTATAATGTATTATGTAATATGACTTAGGATGGTGAGTCGTTAAAGTTGAAAAAGGGCCATAGTGCCTACTTGAAATGTTATACTTCATATACTTTAATAAAAATACATCATTTTCTACAAGACGGACAAGGACAAAAGAGACAGGGGCTATGATTCCATGAGAGAGGGGGCTTGAGGGGCTAAGTGTTTTTATTATTATTTTATTTACCCATAATTTATTTTATGGAGAAAAGGGGTTACATGAGCTTCTTGGGGGTGGCCATGTGGTTCTTGATTTCTAGGTAATTATACAAACCCATCTTTGGTTTGGGTGGGGGTTCACTTTTCCTTATTCATTCATTGTTACACCTTTTCCACTCTTCATTATTAGGAGTCTCACTCTTGTTGCATTCATATGATCTTGGTATAAGCATGGATATGAATGGATGCATGAGGTTGGCTTGGGGTGAAGTTAGGGGATTGTTATTCCCCTAGTTTGTCTTCTTCCCCTTGTTCTCTATTTCTTCTTCCTCTTCACTCACTACTGCTAGTTCGTGTTCTCTTGGGCTGAGCATGGAAACAAATGGGAGGAAGAGGAGATCCATCGTTGAATGCATGTAATGATTTATTGATCATTCTAGGAGGGAATGGATGCCTGTGTACATTATCTTGATGGAATTTCAGATAGAAATGTCCACAACTGCAAGTCCTTCGAGTCCCAGCAGGGAGATTCTTAACGAGAAGCATTGAAGCCTTGGAAGGAGATGGACAGCTTGAGGGACTGTGTGGCAGAGAAGGGGGTCCATTCTCTTGGGGTTGTGAAGGTTGGGTAGAAGAGAGCGAGTTTACTTTTATTTCTATGAGTGTTTAAAGGCCTGTGATAGCTGAAGAAATTGAGCAAAGGAATATTAAGACAAGAAGATTGGCGAAAAAGGCCTCAAGCCATAATTCTCAACATGTATTCATCTAAATGATACAAATACATAATACAATAATGAAACCACCTCAATTGTTCTCACATCGACACCTCATCAGGAGATAAGGTAGTATGATACAATATAGGAATCTAGAAACACACTTAGGATAACAACTATATCCTAGTATGTAAAATATACAAAGGTGGAATACTAAGACTTAATGATTGTATATGAGAAAGAGGATAACATTCCCCCCCTCAATCATAAGTCCACACAACAATACCAACAAAGTATGTCCATAAGTTGGTATATCCCCATGTATTCATGCTGAAACTCCTGAGCTGAGCTACAATGAAGAACTGCCTGAAAAACCGCCAAATCTGGATGCTGAGAAATCTGGAAAACCTCACTGTGTAATCATGTGAGATAGAATGACAATAATTTTGTTCAGTGATGTGTAATCCAATATGATGAGAGAGAACAAAGAGAAGTGAATCAGTTGCAAGTCTGTCACATCCCTAAAAATGCCTGACAACTCAATCAATGCCAAGATGCAATGCAGAAGGATCCATCTGTCCTCTGCTAGGTCCAATGACCATCTAGGTGAACCAAATGTCCACATCATTTCTCTCAAAATCATCATCCCTATTTATGATTCAATATAGAACCATCATTATTCCAAATTCTGTCATCTACAGACCGCAGTTTCCCATCTGGCAAATTCGATGCCCATCTGGCATATTTGTTGTTGAAACTTTCATTACGACAACCATCTTCAATTCCATCATCAATTCCCCCCTTTGTCAGCTGAAAGTAGAGACCAAAAGTGGTTTCATGAACCATCGTCACTAGAATTTTGAACTCCCCCCCTTAAGGTGCATGAGAGTTTCATCATTGTACTCCCCCCTTCTAAGCTCAAGAGAGTACCATAGTTGTTCCATTTGAGTACAACAAAAAGTGGCCATGTGGAATTAACCACATGTTATCTCATCCCGTGAGGGCCATGATCGAAAGCTACACCATAAGGGGACCTATTTGGAGTTATATCCATATTTCACTATTTTCTACAAGACACGTCTTTACTCAAGATTGGATTCTTCGGTAAGAATTATATAATTGCTTGGTAGTTGATGACCATTTCCAAGGATCAATCCACTCATAGTGAATCTTCAGTCTTGTGGGTTTGTTTCTCTTAGAACATTTATATGATGCATCATTTGTCTTGCCACAATTCTGACAAGGATGGAAACCAAAACATTGATTCTCCATGTGACCAACTCGATTACAATGTTGGCACTTATCATTCAGATGTCTAACTTGAACAAGTGAAGTTGAATTTTCTTGAAGAAATCCAATGCTCACAAATAAAATTGGTTTGGAGTAATTTGGAATATGAAAACTATTTTGATTTTCATATCCTAAACCATGTCGATTTCTATTGAAGTGTAATTCTTCCCAAGGTCTAATGATGGGCTTGGAAATATCATGTTGTACTTGATGACGTGCTTCACATTTACTTTCACTTATACTTTTTGTATACTTTCTGCTTTGGCATCTTCTGCTTGCGATTCATCTTCATTGGAATTTGCTTCTGAAGTTGTCTTGTTGATTTGTTCCTTCACCAATTGTTGATCAAAATAATAATCATCATCATCATCATCATAGAGAGGGTTGTTCTGAACAAGAACTAGTTCAGAAAACTTCACTGGCTATTGACTTTTGTGTTCTATCAACTCATCATTCAATAGATAGGATTGAGATTGAAGAAGTCTAACTTTAGTGTGCATCACTTGCAAACAAATTAGCACTGATTGAAGAGTTTCTTTGTTCATTATCACTGTGTTTTCTTCAGTAGTGTTTATTAGAGTGTTCAATAACTCTAATAATTTGAGACTTCGGTCCATTTGAACATGCTCTCTTGAACTTGCTCACTTGAATTTTCTTACAAGAACTCACTTTCTTATACTTTCATGCTCGCTTGAAATTTTCAACAAGTTGAGGATGTCGGTTACCATCGAAAATGCATCCCAAAGTATTACAATGATTCATTCAACTACTCATCTTTGTCAATTACGACTCAAAATTACAATGACTCTTTGGTGTCGGGCTCAACCGATAATGCATCCAATTACAAAGAAATTCAACTTGATTTGATTAGACACTTACACAATAATTACAGTTGATCTTCAAAGTTGTCTGCTTTGATGAAATTTGAGTCCTTGAATATTAGATGTTTGATGTTTCCATTGCTAAAATGATTTGAATTGCTCCTTTGATTAATTTAATTTTATTGCCTTGACTGATATGATTTGATTGCTTGTAAATGCTCAATCATATGTGCTTGATTGTGCTTTAATTATGCGAGCTTGCATTTCCTTGACTTATTGTGTACTCTGTGTGTAATGTGTTACAATTATGTTTATGTCAAAACTAGACATTAAACATCCAAGCATTCAAAAATAGTCACCAACCACACTACACAATGTGTACCTAAAATCCCCTTATTCAATTTCGGGCAGATCTAGGACACTTCAACACCACAATATATATATATATATATATATTTATTATAATTATTTTCTTAATACATGTAACTCTAATACTTGTCAAGATCTCTATCCTTTGAATGAAAATGTGTCATCCCTTGTATCCTTTCAAAAGGACTTAATTATCCACCTTCTTTACCAACATTTTAGAAAAGGGCTTAAATATCCACCTTCTGTACAAAGTTTTTTCGAAGTTGATTTTGTTTACATGGATTGGTTTGCCAAAGTTTTTATAACCCTTTTAAAATTAATATTTTCCAATCCTTATGTCCCCTTAACAAATTTGAAAATACAAATCAATCAAAATAATAAAATAAAATTTTACACCATTTTGTTGACGAGGACTTTAACTCAATCACCAAGTAAAAAGGCAAATTATCAGTTTTATTTCTCATTTGGGCATGAAAGTTCTTTGGATTCTTCTCTTGGTGTGAGTCACTAAATCCTACAAGCCACACATTGCCAAGGAATCCACGTGTTGAATTCAATTCAGAACTAGATAGTTTGGAGCAGATCTCTGGAGATCGTGAGAGATCTATCACAATTTCAAGCAAATTTGTGCAGTAGATTGTTGAGCAGATCGGTGAGGAATTCATGGAGAAGATCGGTGAGGAATTCGTGGATAAACTTGAACTTTCACCAAAGTCATTCATCGGCCACCTGCATTGCTTCGGCGTTTAGGAATCTCAGTAGGGAAGGAAACTTCCCTCATCACAATAGGTCAACGCAACATATAAGCAAACTCTATTGCGATTTCATCCAGATCGTGCATCAAAATATGGATTGCAACGTTAGGTATAAGATGAGGAGACTCTTCCAAAAATTTCTATGTGTATGGATCTAAAGAGACCCGATATCCGTTTTGGTTGTTGTGGTTGCGTCTCATTACAAAAAAACCTTCAATTTTATTCATACATTTAAAAAATAAAGGAAGGATTTGGAAAATGGAATTCTTGCGATTAAATTCGAGAGCCACAATATAGATATGGATCACTCAATAGTGGGGAACACTCTTCCATATTCATGGGTATGGAACTCATGAACGCAATTCCCCGGTGTCTGTGCATACCCTTTCGCAGCCCCCTCGTACATGCCCGGGTTCAAGCCTTTGAAATCGCCCAATAACAATGTAGTCATGAATGGGATGATCAACGTTATTGGCCATGAACTGGTAGAGGTGTTTACCGATCCTTTTGCCAATGGATGGTATGTTGGGGGGATCCTCTTTCTTTGGCTCCAAACGATATTGCAGATCGTGATAGATAGATCGATGGGCGTGGATCTGGAGCTCGATCTCTATGGGCGACTTTCCCTTCAAAAATGACTATGGAATCAGAGCCCGCGTTTCTTCATGCTTGACAAATTGTTGTGCATTGGCCATGTGTTCTATAGATATGCTCGATCTAAAACTTATAGCAGGAAATATCAGAGCTTCAAATTCTCATCTTCCAGAAAAATAAACTCAGCGCACACGGTCCAGAAAATTAAGAAAATCATTCTCAAAATAGAACATGCAGATCAAAAGCCACAGAGCTAGTTGCTTCTTAAATTGATAGGAGAATATCACATATACTTAATGATGATCCATCGCCATGATGGACGAGAATAATAAATAGAAGAAGATTTAAAAAAATTGAAATGGATTCCATTTTTCCATCAAAATTTAGCTTGAGTGCTGAGAGGCCAGTTATTTATGAGATTGATGACAACTCAGATAGAAATGTCCATAGTTGAGAGTCCCTAGGGTTTTCAGTAGGGATATTTCCTGACCAGTAGCAATGGAGCCCTAGAGAAAAATGGAACAGCCTAGGGACTTCATGGAAGAGAAAGGTGTTCATTTCTTGGGGTTATGCAGGCTGAGGGGGAAAGAGGGCTGGAAATTAGGATTTGTTGTGTGGTTGAGAAACCTGAGAGCTAGTTATCCAACTGCAGTGTGTTTTTTATCCATATTTAGGAGAAGAAAGAACTGATTATACACTAAATACCATAAACACATAGATAGGAATAATAACAAAAATATTTAGTGAACAATATCTTCTATTAAATAATGAAATAGGTTGAAACTGTAAAATTGCAGAACTGAAACTTGCTCGAATAGTGGTAGCTATCTTTGAGAAGCGATGTGGCTGCTATGTGCATCCGTTTGAGCATAATAGATTATAATGAGGCTCCATAGGCCCTTTTCATATTACTCGTGAATGAAAAAACCCTATACATAGAGAAACCTAACCCTAGAAGGTGAAACACCAAAATTCATGTGGGCCCTATGGGTAAGTTGGTGTAATTTGGTACTTCTCTTTCCTAGGGTCATAACATTTGCATACGACCTCCATTTTAGGTGCGTGATAGCCTGTTGGAAAGGTCTTTCAGAGAACTAAACATTTCTCCATTAGACTCTGACTTCATCTAGTCTGACTATGGAGAGTAAAAATAAAATGTTTAGGGACTCAAAAAATCCCTGAAAGTACAAAAAGATGTGCTAATATGAAAACATACAAGATAGGCCCATTGGATTAGGCGAGAGGCCACCTGTATCCACTTGGAGAATGTGTGAGGCTTTAGACAACCCCAGAAGTGTAGAACTGACAATTATAAAATAGTAAAAAAAGACGTGTTGAACAAAAATGGACACGCGGAGCCAGTTGGAATAGGTGGGTGGCCACCAATATCCATCTGGATCAGTCCTACCCCCTTAGGAAGCAATGGTATCCATTTTCTTGAGTTTCCCCATCAGGTGAGGAAAATTATGTTATATTTGGCCCTTGGTGAGCCACTTGCCTTGGTGTAGGAGTTACCCTGCCTTGACAACCTAATAAAGATGGATCTACTACTAGCAAGTTCCCTTGACCTCTGTGTCCACTATCTGATCGGTGGATTCTTGTTCCACACGGTAAGGGTTGAGATTTGTTGGTGTCAGTTGTTCGGCGATATCAAAGGTGTCCAATAATGGTGGGAAATATGGTCGAAGGAGGTCCACATTGAATAATGGATGCAGATAAAGGAAGGGTGGAGTGTTGAGCTCAAAAGAATTGCTAACCACAACTTTGGTAATAGTGTAAGGACCATAACAAAGTGGTCAAAGCTTCCGATGGAGCCTGATGAGATGCTCCTTCTACAAATGTAACTAGACTTTGTTGCCAACTTGAAACTGGTGTGGTACCCTATGTTTATCATGGCATTGCTTGTACTTAGCATTGGATTTATGCAAAATCTCATGGACCTGTTGGCAGATGTGTTGAATCCTCTCAATGAATATAGTGGCTTTGTCGACTGCAAACTAATTAGGGGAAGATTCTGTCTATGCGGTGGCAAGAGGAAGTGCAACATCAATGGGTCCCAAGGGTTGGAATCCCAGACCCACCTGAAATGCGCTATGGCCAGTGGAACTATGGAGAGATCTGTTGTAACTATGTTGGACATATGGGGGAATCTTGTCCCATGTACAAGGATTCTTATAGTTTTACATGAACAAGAAGTGCACAATCATCTGATTGATGAACTCAATTTGGCCATCGATTTGAGGGTGGAAAGAGGTGAGTTTTTTTAGCTTGGTGTCCAACAGAGACCAGAGACCCGATGAAAAGGTGTGGAGGAACCTGTTATCGCAGTCGGATATGATGGTCTGTGGTATCCCAAGGTTCACCCAAACTTGTTCGAAGAAGATCTTAGGAGTATTGATCGATGTGAAAGTCCTCTTACAGGTTGTGAGGATGGCCATATTCGAAAATCGATCAACGACCACAAACACAGAGTCATTTTTGTGCTTGGTGGTCGAATAACCAGACATGTAATCCATGGATATGGACTCCTAGGGATTCTCAAGAATAGGTAGAGGGGTGTATATGTCTTTCTTCTGGATGTCTAGATTGGAAATGGTGTAGGCAGTGCAAGATCTGATATAGTTTCTCACGTCCAGTCAATTTTTTGGCCAATAAATGTTTTTTAAAGGACGACCATAGTTTTATCTATGCCAAAATGTCCTACCACCTGACTATAGTGGGATTCCCAAATCAACTTCACATGCCTTCTTGTAGGAACAAAAAGATGGCCCAAGTGGCATAAGAGTCTATCCTAAATGTTAAAATAAGTGACAATGGTGCTTGTACCCAAGATTTGATATGTGGTGTCGAAGTCTGGATCTTGCTGGTAAAGTTGGGGCCACTCTGATGTTTCATGTCCATAAGAATGGAGCACAGTTTTATATGAAACCATAGGAGGCTGACTAAGGTAGTCATTGACACTATTGGAGATACTTCTCTTATACTTTATGTTGATATGGAACTATTGCAAGTAGGTCGACCACTTATGATGGCGGTCGTTCTGCAATTTCCCCTATGTTTGTATGGACTACAGAGGCTTGTGATCAGTGTGTATGATCGAATCTGTGTCCATAATGTAATGTTTCCATTGATGACAGGCTTGTGCAATGGAATACATTTCCTTTTCATAGGTGGGGTATTTATGGACAACATCGAAGAGTGTCTCACTATGGTATGCCATTGGATGCCTGTGCCGAGTGAGAAATGTGCTCACAACATAGTCATATGCATCAGTCTCAATATTGAATGGTTGTTGCAGATCGGGAAAGGAGAGTAATGAAGATGAACACAAAATATGTTTAATATCTTCAAATTCTCATTGTTTCTCCTTCCCCCACACAAAATTGGCCCTGGTCACCTAGCTGAGGGCCCAGGCAATATGGGAGAATCCCAACACAAACCGACGGTAAACATTGGTGAGTCCTCAGAAGCTATGAAGCTCAGTTAGTGTGTTCAGGGGTGGCCAGCCATGAATGACTTGTATATTAGTTATATAAACATGTACCCCATGTTCATCAACACTGTAGCTTAGGTATTGGACCCTGTTCATGCCAAAAGAGTATTTTTCCAAGTTGTCATAAAGCTTGTAATGTTGTAGAGTGCTCAAAACCTGCTGAATATGCCGCATGTGCTCCTCTCATGTTCTGTTGAAGATGAGGATGTCATCCAAATATACTACCACAAAGGAGTTGGTTAAGGGTCTCAACACATCGTCCATCAACCTCATGAAAGTGGTTGGTCCATTTTTTAAGCCAAAGGGCATGACTAGCCATTTGTAGAGACCTTGCTTAGACTTGAAGGTTGTCTTCCAGACATTCGTTGGTTCGATGGGAACCTGATGGTAGCCAAAATTCAGGTCAATATTGATGAAGAGATTTCCCCCCTTGATTTGGTCAAAAAGGTCATCAATCCTGGGAATGGAATAACAGTTCCTGATTGTGACTTTTTTTAAGGATTTGTAATCAGTGCAGAGCCACCAAGTCCCATCCTTTTTCGTCACCAGTACAATCGATCTTCCGCAAGGGGAGGAGATGGGTCTGATGTGCCCCTTTTGAATAAACTCTTGGATATGACACGTGATTTCATGATTCTCCATCAACGAGCATCAATACAATGGTCCATTAGGTAGAGGTGCACCAGGGGTTGGATCAATTGGATGCTTGACTTGGAAGTGTGGCAGTACCCGTGTAGGTGAGACAAAGATGTCCTTGTATTGTTCCATGATCCCGTCCATTTTATTTTTCTGCAAAGAGAAGTGTTGTGTAGAGGCCATGGATGTGGCAATGACCTTATCCTTACTGTGAGCACGGATCACAAAGAAGACAAACTTCCTGGTCTATGAAATGACCTTACTGCATTGCTTAATAGAGATTAAATAAATAACAGTAAGCGGTGCCACCTCTGCAATCATGTACAATTGTCTACCCAAAGTAATAATAAAACCAAGGGGTGTAGAATCATACACAACATGAAGCTTCTACAAATATGGTTTTCCTAAAAGAACATCACAAACTTTAAGAGGAGAAATATGACATAGTGCCTCATCTTTGAAAGGCTTGATGTCGTAGGACAGACAACACTTTTGGCTAACACGAAGATCTATTCCTGGACGAAGCCAACCGATGGTGTAGGGTTGTGGGTGCGATGATGTTGCTAGGTTCAGTCACTTGATGACCTCTATTGAAATCAAGTTCTTCCGACTACCTCTGTTTAAAATTAAGTGAATCGAAGCCCCCTTCACCCACATCTGCGAGTGAAATATGTAGTCCCCTTCCTCTGGTTCTTCTAGTTCGCTTGGGTAGACTTTGGTGGTAGCGACCATGGCATTGGGTTCATCATTGATAATATGCTTCCCTCCTTTAGGATTTGAATCAGAATAAGAATCTGCCTCTGAATCAGAAGCCTTCAACTCATCCATGAGGGATTGCTTGGAGCGACATTTGTTGGTGTTGTGCCAAGGACTTTTATGGTACTAGCACCATTTTCCTGTGTCCTTCATATTCTCTGTTCCCTTATTGTGTTGCGGCTTGGATATATTTTCTTGAGGGTGGCCATCGCGACTTGGTCACCTTCTATGTGGGTTGGGGTTTCCTTTTCCCTGCTTTGTCTATGAGGGGTTCACAAATCAAAACTCTCATTGTTTCTGCTTGATCTTGATAGCATATCTATAAGTTATGACCAATGAGGCGATGTCCAGGAACTCCATTTCTTTTTGAATGTATCTATGAAAACAACCACGGTATTTGAGTACCAGATGACACTCAAAATATTTGATACCCAATTTGGTGCGGAGGGTATGGAAAATATTGGTGAAGTCTGATATTGTCTGGTCCCTTTCTTAACGTAGGGTGGTCCATTTGGTGTACTAGTCCTCGTAGCTTCCAACAAGGTAGTATTGTTCTTTAATGGCATCCTGGAAGGAATCCCATGTAGGGGACACCACAAAAATTTCATATTCCTCCATGGACCTTTGATCATAGTAGGTATCCCACCAGTCTTTAACACGGGGAACAACTTTGAAGGGTGAAAAAGTGATCTTTTTCCCATCGGAAACATTGTGGACTAAAAAATACCCTTCAAGAAGATTTAACCATTTATCTAGAACATCTGCATCTATCAGTCCTTCAAATAATGGAATATCAAAAATTACCTGTATCTTCAAGGGGGTTTCATGGACGCCTGATGAAGATGCTTCTCCCATGGGAAACCATCGAAGGATCTACACGAAGTTGTACATCATTTAGTTCTTTTGTCGTGTGAGGGATTCCTCGAGCAACATTTTAATAGGATATCCTACTCCATCATCTTTCTTTTCGTCTCCCATGGGTTGTTTTCAGGTTCCACGCGATCGATATGGTAATGGCTCGATTGGTTCGAGTCCCAAATTCTTGAACCCAAACCTTATCGGGGACATGCATGAAGAAAAATAAATGAAGAAAAGACCTTGTTTTTTGTCCATGCTTATTTTTATGCAAGATTGGAATTTCTAAGATCCTCTTATCTCGACATTCAATCCATATAGATCTCAGCCCCTGAGATCCGGATCAGTTTTAGATTTGTCCTAGGACCCATCCTTTTGGATTCATAGCCTTGGCTCGGGGGTGACCTATTTTTGAGAGAAAATGAACAACAATATCTATGGTTGGGAGGAACGTCCTTGGTCTGGAGCCAGTTGGTGAACGTTTACTTGAAAAGATAAGTTCTCTATGTGTTTTATGTATAATTTTATTCCACTGTGTATTTAATTATCTCTGAGATATGTATTTTTAATGTGCCTGTCTATTGGCTATTTGTTCTGCATGGATCTTCATTAATGCATGGAACATTGTTTATATCTTTTATGTTGTGGCATGGATATTGATTAATGCATGTGGTTCTTTCATGTGTTTTTTCGTATTAAATGTTGTTATAATTTGAGATTCATTTAGAGAATTGAGTCTTGGGAATGCAACGTGCCTTACTCTTTGGTGGTTGGGTGTGTTGCAACCTATTTAAGTGGTGTATCCCGGGCTATGGATGGTTGGGTACATTACATATTGGTATCAGAGCTTCTGGTTGAAACACCGAGCTAGTATGCACCAAGTCTATTCATCAAAGTCTCTTGGTTGTTATCGAATTTTGACCTTGAAGTTGAAAATCTCAGGAGGAATGGTGTTGATGAATCTACGCAAGAGCCAAAACATTGGATATCCTTTGTAAGTGTTCGAAGGATCGTGACTGTCCATTTCAAATTTGGGAGCGATCGCCCCTATGGGATCAAGACAGATCTAGGATTGTTAGATCATAGGGTAGGTTAACAAGGGTTTCCTGATGAAGGTGAAGCAAAGGTTAAGTCACAACCATCAAATATCATTGGAGAGAAATCGACGGTAGGGAGGCATTACGAGGATCGAGAAGAATATTAACATTTCTGCAAGTTGTGAGCCCGCAATCACTCAGGATCGTTGATATTGCTAGATCAACAAATCAATGGTAGATATCGATCCCGCTATGAACGAGCATCTTCGCATTGCGGGGATTGGGAAGGAAATTAAAGGGAAAGAAATTTGTGATCCCGTAATCACTCAAGATTGTTGATCTTTCTAGATCAACAAGATCAACGATAGATATCGATCCCACTACGGATGAGCATCTTCACTTTGTGGAGATCGACAATGAAATTAAAGAGTGAGTGAGTTGAGTCTCTGTAATCACTCATTACCATTGATCTCAAATAAAAAAGAACCGTTGATCGTTGAAGAAGAATCTCCCAAAGTCTCGAAGTCTGGAGTTAATACGGCCTGTTCAATAAGGGATACACGTGTCGATAGATTGACTAGTTTGCAAGTTCGGCGTTCGGGAGAAATGGAATGTGCTAATGTGAAATCTCTTTAAGTCTCAAAGTCCATCGACTGTTGGATAGAGCGGTGGGTTTCAGGAGTGTTGAGGACCATCAGATCTAGTCATGGGTGATTCTTAGCCATAGAAATCACAATGGTTTGGGAGTTCAGTGTTCGGTAGGAACAAATTTTGCTAAGGAGAAATCTTCTGAAGCCTGAAATTTGGAAGTGACATGGCTCACGGATGTCACCTAGGATGATGTGGACACATGGGATGTGTTCCACATGTTAATGAGTTTTGAGCCTGTGGAAGATTGAAATGTCAGTTAGAACATGACATGTGTCACCCTCTTGATTGGTCCATGTGTCTTCTTCTAGTATTTCACCATGTGGCGACAGATCGTGCAAGTCTAGAGACTGGGCACTCCGAAGGAAAAATATGTGACAGTTTGCATTGGTTTGATAACTCCCAAAGGCCTGAAGGCCGTAGTACATATCGACCATTGATCCCAAAGGACACGCAACAATAGATATCGTAGTCCGAAGACTTGGTACTGTGGAGGTTTTCAAGTCTCTATGAGTGAAAAGTGTCGAAGCTCGAAGTTGCGAAGGAACGTACATGGTCAATTTAGGATCCCTTCGAGACCTTTAGCATCTGTTAGATCAAGCAGTGGAAGGATGGAGTAAGCACTTCTACAGATATCACTTTGGGGAATTGAGTGACTCGATATTTGAAATGTCTCGGAGTCTCGGAGTAGTGAATTCATGTGGTCCGTTGATATAAGACCCTTCGGGAGTTCTTGTGACCGTTGGATCAAGCAAAGGGAGAATAGGTAAGTACTTCAGAGTATTTCCACTTTGGGGATGTAGTGTACCAATTCACTACCAAGGTTCACCCAAACCTCTCAATTTACCATTCATTACAAGGATTTAAAAACAAATGCATTTAACCAGAATTAAACACACTTAATTCACAGAGTAAAATATATATAAGTTACT
>SNQJ01S0059993.1:48260-58501 GCA_010110895.2 Picea sitchensis | reverse complement strand
GTATGGAACTCATGAACGCAATTCCCCGGTGTCTGTGCATACCCTTTCGCAGCCCCCTCGTACATGCCCGGGTTCAAGCCTTTGAAATCGCCCAATAACAATGTAGTCATGAATGGGATGATCAACGTTATTGGCCATGAACTAGTAGAGGTGTTTACCGATCCTTTTGCCAATGGATGGTATGTTGGGGGGATCCATATTTAGGAGAAGAAAGAATTGATTATACACTAAATACCATAAACACAGAGATAGGAATAATAACAAAAATATTTAGTGAACAATATCTTCTATTAAATAATGAAATAGGTTGAAACTGTAAAACTGCAGAACTGAAACTTGCTCGAATAGTGGTAGCTATCTCTGAGAAGAGATGTGGCTGCTATGTGCATCCATTTGAGCAGAATGGATTATAATGAGGCTCCATAGGCCCTTTTCATATTACTTGTGAATGAAAAAACCCTATACATCCAAAAACCTAACCCTAGAAGGTGAAACACCAAAATTCATGTGGGCCCTATGGGTAAGTTGGTGTAATTTGGTACCTCTCTTTCCTAGGGTCATAACATTTGCATATGACCTCCATTGTAGGTGCGTGATAGCCCGTTGGAAATGTCTTTCAGAGAACTACACATTTCTCCATTAGACTCTGACTTCATCTAGTCTAACTATGGAGAGTAAAAAGAAAATGTTTAGGAACTCAAAACATCCATGAAAGTACAACAAGATGTGCTAATATGAAAACATACAATATAGGCCCATTGGATTATGCGAGAGGCCACCTGTATCCACTTGGAGAATGTGTGAGGCTTTAGACAACCCCAGAAGTGTAGAACTGACAATTATAAAATAGTAAAAAAAGACGTGTTGAACAAAAATGGACACGAAGAGCCAGTTGGAATAGGTGGGTGGCCACCAATATCCATCTGGATCAGTCCTACCCCCTTAGGAAGCAATGGTATCCATTTTTTTGAGTTTCCCCATCAGGTGAGGAAAATTATGTTATATTTGGCCCTTGGTGAGCCACTTTCCTTGGTGTAGGAGTTACCCTGCCTTGACAACCTGATAAAGATGGATCTGCTACTGGCAAGTTCCCTTGACCTCTGTGTCCACTATCTGATTGGTGGATTCTTGTTCCACGCAGTAAGGGTTGAGATTTGTTGGTGTCAGTTGTTCGGCGACATCAGAGGTGTCCATTAATGGTGGGAAATATGGTCGAAGGAGGTCCACATTGAATAATGGATGCAGATAAAGGAAGGGTGGAGTGTTGAGCTCAAAAGAATTGCTAACCACAACTTTGGTGATAGTGTAAGGACCATAACAAAGTGGTCAAAGCTTTCAATGGAGCCTGATGAGATGCTCCTTCTACAAATGTAACCAGACCTTGTTGCCAACTTGAAACTAGTGTGGTACCCTATGTTTATCATGGCATTGCTTGTACTTAGCATTGGATTTATGCAAAATCTCATGGACCTGTTGGCGGATGTGTTGAATCCTCTCAATGAATCTAGTGGATTTGTCCACTGCAAACTAATCAGGGGAAGATTCTGTCTATGCGATGGCAAGAGGAAGTGCAACATCAATGGGTCCCAAGGGTTGGAATCCCAGACCCACCTGAAATGCGCTATGGCCAGTGGAACTATGGAGAGATCTGTTGTAACTGTGTTGGACATATGGGAGAATCTTGTCCCATGTACAAGGATTCTTATAGTTTTACATGAACAAGAAGTGCACAATCATCCGATTGATGACCTCAATTTGGCCATCGATTTGAGGGTGGAAAGAGGTGAGTTTTTTTAGATTGGTGTCCAACAGAGACCAGAGACCCGATGAAAAGGTGTGGAGGAACCTGTTATTGTAGTCGGATATGATGGTCTGTGGTATCCCAAGGTTCACCCAAACTTGTTCGAAGAAGATATTGGGAGTATCGATCGATGTGAAAGTCTTCTTACAGGTTGTGAGGATGGCCATATTCGAAAATCGATCAACGACCACAACCACAGAGTCATTTTTGTGCTTGGTGGTCGAATAACCAAACATGTAATCCATGGATATGGACTCCTAGGGCTTCTCAAGAATAGGTAGAGGGGTGTATATGTCTTTCTTCTGGATGTCCAGATTGGAAATGGTGTAGGCAGTGCAAGATCTGATATAGTTGCTCACGTCCAGTCAAATTTTTGGCCAATAAATTTTTTTTAAAGGACGACCACTGTTTTATCTATGCCAAAATGTCTTGCCACTTGACTGTAGTGGGATTCCCAAATAAACTTCACACGCTTTCTTGTAGGAACAAAAAGATGGCCCAAGTGGCATAAGAGTCTATCCTAAATGTGAAAATAAGTGACAATGGCACTTGTACCCAAGATTTGATATGTGGTGTCGAAGTCTGGATCTTGCTGGTAAAGTTGGGGCCACTCTAATGTTTCATGTCCATATGAATGGAGCACAGTTTTATGTGAAACCATAGGAGGGTGACTAAGGTAGTCATTGACACTATTGGAGATACTTCTCTTATACTTTATGTTGATATGGAACTATTTCAAGTAGGTCGACCACTTATGATGGCGGTCGTTCTGCAATTTTTCCTATGTTTGTATGGACTACAGAGGCTTGTGATCAGTGTGTCTGATCGACTCTGTGCCCAGAATGTAATGTTTTCATTGACGACAGGCTTGTACAATGGAATACATTTCCTTGTCATAGGTGGGGTATTTATGGACAACATTGAAGAGTGTCTCACTATGGTATTCCATTGGATACCTGTGCTGAGTGAGAAATGCGCTCACAACATAGTCATATGCATCAGTCTCAATATTGAATGGTTGTTGCAGATCGGGAAAGGAGAGTACTGAATATGAACACAAAATATGTGTAAGATCTTCAAATGCTCGTTGTTTCTCCTTCCCCCACACAAAATTGGCCCTACCACTACCCTTGGTCACCTAGCTGAGGGCCCAGGCAATATGGGAGAATCCCAACACAAACCGGCGGTAAACATTGGTGAGTCCTCAGAAGCTATGAAGCTCGGTTAGTGTGTTCGGGGGTGGCCAGCCATGAATGACTTGTATATTAGTTATATCAACATGTACCCCATGTTCATCAATAATGTAGCTTAGGTATTGGACCCTGTTCATGCCAAAAGAGCATTTTTCCAAGTTGTCATAAAGCTTGTGATGTTGTAGAGTGCTCAAAACCTGCTGAATATGTCGCATGTGCTCCTGTCATGTTCTGTTGAATATGAGGATGTCATCCAAATATACTACCACAAAGGAGTTGGTTAAGGGTCTCAACACATCGTCCATCAACCTCATGAAAGTGGTTGGTTAATTTTTTAAGCCAAAGGGCATGACTAGCCATTTGTAGAGACCTTGCTTAGACTTGAAGGTTGTCTTCCAGACATCCATTGGTTCGATGGGAACCTGATGGTAGCCAAACTTCAGGTCAATATTGATGAAGATATTTCCCCCCTTGAGTTGGTAAAGAAGGTCATCAATCCTGGGAATGGAATAGCAGTTCTTGATTGTGACTTTGTTTAAGGATTTGTAATCAGTGCAGAGCCACCAAGTCCCATCCTTTTTCGTCACCGGTACAATCGATCTTCTGCAAGGGGAGGAGATGGGTCTGATGTGACCCTTTTGAAGAAGCTCTTGGATATGACACATGATTTCATCATTCTCCATCAACAAGCATCAATACAATGGTCCATTAGGTAGAGGTGCACCAGGGGTTGGATCAATTGGATGCTTGACTTGGCAGTGTGGTAGTACCCGTGTAGGTGAGACAAAGATGTCTCTGTATTGTTCCATGATCCCGTCCATTTTATTTTTCTGCAAAGAGAAGTGTTGTGTAGAGGCCACGGATGTGGCGGTGACTTTATCCTTACTGTGAGAACGGATCACAAAGAAGACAAACTTATTGGTCTATGAAATGACCTTACTGCATTGCTTAATAGAGATTAAAGAAATAACAGTAAGCGGTGCCACCTCTGCAATCATGTACAATTGTCTACCCAAAGTAATAATAAAACCAAGGGGTATAGAATCATACACAACATGAAGCTTCTACAAATGTGGTTGTCCTAAAAGAACATCACAAACTTTAAGGGGAGAAATATCACATTGTGCCTCATCTTTGAAAGGCTTGATGTCGTAGGACAGACAACACTTTTGGCTAACATGAAGATCTCTTCTTGGATGAAGCCAACCGATGGTGTAGGGTTGTGGGTGCCATGTTGTTTCTAGGTTCAGTCGCTTGATGACCTTTGTTGAAATCAAGTTCTTTCGACTACCTCTGTCGAAAATTAAGTGAATCGAAGCCCCCTTGACCCACATCTGCGAGTGAAATATGCATTCCCCTTCCTCTGGTTATTCTAGTTTGCTTGGGTAGACTTTGGTGGTAGCGACCATGGCATTGGGTTCATCATTGATAATATGTTTCCCTCCTTTAGGATTTGACTCAGAATCAGAATCTGCCTCTGACTCGAAAGCCTTCAACTCATCCATGAGGGATTGCTTGGAGCGACATTTGTTGGCATTGTGCCAAGGACTTTTATGGTATTAGCACCATTTTCCTGTGTCCTTCATCTTCTCTTTTCCCTTATTGTGTTGCGGCTTGGATAGATTGTCTTAAGGGTGGCCATCGCGACTTGGTCACCTTCTATGTGGGTTGGGGTTTCCTTTGCCCTACTTTGTCTATGAGGGGTTCACAACTCTCGTTGTTTCTGCTTGATCTTAACAGCGTATCTATAAGTTATGACCAATGAGGCGATGTCCAGGAACTCCATTTTTGTTTGAATGTATCTATGCAAACAACCATGGTATTTGAGTACCAGATGACGCTCAAAATATTTGATACCCAATTTGGTGTGGAGGGTATGGAAAATATTGGTGAAGTCTAATATTGTCTGGTCCCTTTCTTAACGTAGGGTGGTCCATTTGGTGTACTAGTCCTCGTAGCTTCCAACAAGGTAGTATTGTTCTTTAATGGCATCCTGGAAGGAATCCCATGTAGGGGCCACCACAAAAATTGCATATTCCTCCATGGACCTTTGATCAGAGTAGGTATCCCACCAGTCTTTAACATGGGGAACAACTTTGAAGGGTGCAAAAGTGATCTTTTTCCCATCGGAAACATTGTGGACTAAAAAATATCCTTTAAGAAGATTTAACCATTTATCTACAACATCTGCATCTATCAGTCCTTCAAATAATGGAATATCAAAAATTACCTATATCTTGAAGGGGGTTTCATGGACGCCTGATGAAGATGCTTCTCCCATGGGAAACCATCGAAGGATCTGCACGAAGTTGTACATCATTTAGTTATTTTTTCGTGCGAAGGATTCCTCAAGCAACATTTTAATAGGATATCCTACTCCATCATCTTTCTTTTCGTCTCCCATGGGTTGTTTTCAGGTTCCGTGTGATCGATCTGGTAATGGCTCGATTGGTTCGAGTCCCAACTTCTTGAACCCAAACCTTATCAGGGACATGCATGAAGAAAAATAAATGAAGAAAAATCCTTGTTTTTTGTCCATGCTTATTTTTATGCAAGATTGGCATTTCTAAGATCCTCTTATCTCGGCATTCAATCCATATAGATCTCAGCCACTGAGATCCGGATCAGTTTTAGATTTTTCCTAGGACCCATCCTTTTGGAGTCATAGCCCTGGCTCAGGGGTGACCTATTGTTGAGAGAAAATGAACAACAATATCTATGGTTGGGAGGAACGTCCTTGGTCTAGAGCCAGTTGGTGAACGTTTACTTGAAAAGATAAGTTCTCTATGTGTTTTATGTATAATTTTATTCCACTGTGTATTTAATTATCTCTGAGATATGTATTTTTAATGTGCCTATCTACTGGCTATTTGTTTTACATGGATCTTCATTAATGCATGGAACATTGTTTATATCTTTTATGTTGTGGCATGGATCTTGATTAATGCATGTGGTTCTTTCATGAGTTTTTTCGGATTAAATGTTGTTAGAATTTGAGATTCATTCAGAGAACTAAGTCTTGGGAATGAAACGTGCCTTACTTTCTAGTGGCTGGGTGTGTTGCAACCTATTTAAGTGGTGTATCCTGGGTTGTGGATGGCTGGGTACATTACATATTGGTATCAGAGCTTTTGGTTGAAACACCGGGCCAGTATGCACCAAGTCTATTCATCAAAGTCTCTTGGTTGTTATCGAATTTTGACCTTGAAGTTGAAAATCTCAGGAGGAATGGCGTTGATGAATCTACACAGGAGCCAAAACATTGGATATCCTTTGTAAGTGTTCGAAGGATCATGACTGTCCATTTCAAATTTGGGAGCGATCGCCCCTATGGGATCAAGACAAATCTAGGATTGTTAGATCATAGGGTAGGTTAACAAGGGTTTTTTGATGAAGGTGAAGCAAAGGTTAAGTCACAACCATCAAATATCATTGGAGATAAATCGACGGTAGGGAGGCATTATGGGGATCGAGAAGAAGATTAACATTTCTGCAAGTTGTGAGCCCGCAATCACTCAGGATCGTTCATATTGCTAGATCAATAAATCAATGGTAGATATTGATCCCGCTACGAATGAGCATCTTCGCATTGCGGGGATCGGGAAGGAAATTAAAGGGAAAGAAAGTTGTGATCCCGCAATCACTCAGGATTGTTGATCTTTCTAGATCAACAAGATCAACGATAGATATCGATCCCACTACGGATGAGCATCTTCACTTTGTGGAGATCGACAATGAAATTAAAGAGTGAGTGAGTTGAGTCTCCATAATCACTCGTTACCATTGATCTCAAATAAAAAAGAACCGTTGATCGTTGAATAAGAATATCCCGAAGTCTCAAAGTCTGGAGTTAATACAGCCTGTTCAATAAGGGATACACGTGTCGACAGATTGACTAGTTCACAAGTTCGGCGTTCGGGAGAAATGGAATGTGCTAATGTGAAATCTCTCGAAGTCTAAAAGTCCATCGACCGTTGGATAGAGAGGTGGGTTTCAGGAGTGTTGAGGACTGTCAGATATAGTCATGGGTGATTGTTAGCCATATAAATCACAATGGTTTGGGAGTTCAGTGTTCGGTAGGAACAAATTTTGCTAAGGAGAAATCTTCTGAAGCCTGAAATTTGGAAGTGACGTGGCTCACGGATGTCACCTAGGATGATGTGGACACATGGGATGTGTGCCACGTGTTAGTGAGTTTTGAGCCTGTGGAATATTGAAATGTCAGTTAGAACATGACACGTGTCACCCTCCTGATTGGTCGATGTTTCTTCTTCTAGTATTTCACCACGTGGCGACAGATCGTGCAATTCTAGAGATTGGGCACTCCTAAGGAAAAAGATGTGACAGTTTGCATTGGTTTGATAACTCCCAAATTCCTGAAGGCCGTAGTACATATTGACCATTGATCCCAAAGGACACACAACAGTAGATATCGTAGTCCAAAGACTTGGTACTGTGGAGGTTTTCAAGTCTCTATGAGTGAAAAGTGTCGAAGCTCGAAGTCGCGAAGGAACGTACATGGTCAATTTAGGATCCCTTCGAGACCTTTATCATATGTTAGATCAAGAAGTGGAAGGATGGAGTAAGCACTTCGACAGATATCACTTCAGGGAATTGAGTGACTCGATATTTGAAATGTCTCGGAGTCTCAGAGTAGTGAATTCATGTGGTCCGTTGATATAAGACCCTTAGGGAGTTCTTGTGACCATTGGATCAAGCAAAGGGAGCATAGGTAAGTACTTCAGAGTATTTCCACTTTGGGGAAGTGGAAGAATGGGGAATGGAAATACCCCAAAGCACCAAATTTTTGAATTGGTTGAGTGTCATATGTCTCAACACCTTATTAAGTCATATTCGTTGATCTTGTTGAAGCCACCATATGAGGGCATGATCTTCCATTCGACGAGAGATTAAATCTTGATAATCTATTTTTTCTAGTGGAATTATTAAAGGCTTCGACAAAGTGTAACTCCGAGGGAAAACATAAGTTGATAGTGGAAAACAGCCGAAGGCCGAAGTCTAGAGGACACAGTCCCAGCACTAGTCTCATGCTAAGGTAAAAAGGGCCTGGAAGTAAACCAACCCTTAGACTTGGTGTTCACGCAAGATCCTCTGTAGAAAAAAACACTGAGCAAGGCACTAAAGGGTGATTAATCCCGTGGTTTCGAGCCATGGTCGTATGGAACTTGGTTTGAAGGAAGCACCTCTACAGTTCTCGATTTTTCTATATCAGCTAAGGGGGATGAAAGTGTTTTTTCAGGAATCCCTAACTTTCATCTCCGATATCCGATTGGGGAAAGATTTCAGTCATTGGAAAGATGATCCAGAGGAGAATGACCTGGAATCATTCTATTTTTGGATAACTATTACAATTGATTTAATTTTCTTCATAAATTAAACAAAAAAGGTACCTGTAAATTTAAATGACGATTTTGTATAATATGTATAATTCTAACCAGATGATTGCTTGCAGGTTTGGTAGGATTAGAGGTATAATCAGATCAATTCAGGAACAATATCATATATTAGAGTCATGGAAGCATGACAAAAATTACATAAGTTCGATAAGGTAATACAAAATAAAGAATCCTCACATAGGATATGAAGCTAACAGGTTAAAAATTTCATTAAAGGGCATAGCCTTGAAGGTAGAAATGTGTAAACAGTTGAAAATATTAAGTGTGAAATAAATCCACTTATGATATCAGAGTTCACAGTGGAAGAGGATGCCAATTCATAGAAATTTGAATTCTCTCTCACTTGAAAGATGTCACTGAGTGAAATGGACTTCCATTGGAGAATGGTAATAAATGTGAAATGTATGTTTCACAGTGAAATGTTAATGAACTAACCTAATGGACAACTAAGGATTAACATAATTTGATTCAAGAGTGTTGTTGTAGTAGAATGATGAAATGTTTGAGCTACTTCATTCCAGGGTACTGGAATGTCTCATAAAGGTAAGTTGGGCATGGCTATCCAAGGGGAGTTGTCACAATTTGAGTACATTGGTTGGATTGCAAAATGACCAAGTGGAACTTGGCTGGAAAGTGTTCAAACCATGGAGCCATAGTGCAGATGAGAAAAATGAGAGCACACAAGGTAGCAAGGATCTGAAGGAGTTCAACAACAACCAACTACAACAAAAATAGATAAATAAATAAGTGAATTAAAACATAAATTCACTAGAGTGCATGAGGCATACAATGAAGTTAAAATTCATATGCATTAATAGGCATGCTGACAGTAAATCCTTGGTGCATATGGATGTGTAATTTTGCATATGCACATGCTTGGATATGCATATAACATGTTGGTGAACTTAGAATAGTCTATTATTATGAAATGATGTTTGAGTATGACTAATGATGGATTATGTATTCAGGAAAACTAATGTAGCAAGGTTAAATATGTGGATGTTGTTATTGCTTGTGAATTCCATCTAGGTGAAGGCCCATGAGGGTGGCAGGAATGGTGATCAAAATGATGAAGGAGGAAGTATGTGAGATTCTACAAATATCAGTTGGCCAGACAAAAATAAGTAGGTTGGTAACAACCAAGCAGGTATGCATTTAGTATTTTGTTGATGCATACATGTTGAAGGGGATTGATGTAAGAATTCCCTCAGTTAAATTTAAATATTTAAATTGATATGTAATGGCCAAAGTCCTAGAGTATGAAAGTGTTGTTGATGATAGAATGAATTTAGATAAAATGCCAGTTGCATATTATGTTATGATTGGTTATGGGATCATAATCGGGTTAATTTAGGAGACATAATCCTTCTATAAAAATGTATATCCATAGAGCTAATCATGTGTGAGACCATAATATTGTTGGATATAGAAGGGCTATAGTGCTATGTGAGTGCTCAATGGTATAACTGTATATATGATGTTTGGATTGCAACCTCTTTGCCAACACTGAAGAGCACTTAAGGATTATATTTTTGGTGTTTTGTTTGGGTGGAAAAGGAAGATAACCAAATAATTAGGCAAGTAGTAGGAAGTGTGTGGATGATTTGTTCAGTCATTGGCCAGACCTTCCAATTCATCATGGTGGAGTGAATGACATATTTATTTGGTATTATGTAGTCAATGCATAGATACATTGTGTAGATGTGGCCATGGGTATTGGTACATTGATTGTTATTTTATTTAGTAATAAATTGTTTCATTATGAAAAGTCTATGGTACTGAAAAATATGTAATGGTGGATATATGAATTATATTTAATATGAATACTAG
>SNQJ01S0059993.1:16604-31638 GCA_010110895.2 Picea sitchensis | reverse complement strand
CATGTGTACATAATAGATACACAAAAGTCAGTACTCTAATACACACATAAGAATGATATATTTGAAAACAATTAAAAAAATTAAATAACAATAAAAAAAAATTGTTACCTATCTCTCCTCGCTCCTCTTCGGGAGGCATGGGAACATCCGGATCCCTGGAAAAGTTGATTCCAACATAGGGGTAGTCCTCTATCACTAGAATCTGTCATTCCCACCAATCAAAAAATGTGTCATCGAAGTCATCTATGGTCCTCCCTCCCCCCTATCATGCTAGCAATGTTACCCATCTACATACTACTAGGAAGGAGGCCACATGTCCCCGCACAGTCTCTCTAGGACTCAGGCTGGGCACTCTCGAAGAAGAAGAATGAGCATAGAATAGTTCCAAACCTGAAGTTTTTTTTGTTGCGTATCCGACACTCTGTCATCTGTCTCTTCATGCATGTGAGCATGGTCATACTCTAGTCAAATATCTGTGCCTCCTGGCACTGAATATCACAATGCATGTGTCCCTGGGAAGCCTGGTGAAGGTCCATGGATCTAGTAATCCTCTCAATAAGTAGCAATATCAGTCTCATAGACAAACTCATGATCTTGTGAATTGGCACATGATAACCTACCTTCTTAGTGTCGGCCTCACAATACATCTGAATGTAGTCCTCGATGTTAGAAGGCCCAGGGGTAAAAGTGACCATATTGATTGGTTTCCCTCTTTTCGAGAGGCCAGTCAGGAAGTAGATATCTTCAGTCATTGGAGTCAATGATTGTCCCTCTATCATAAAGGCCTATGCATCTGGATGCCAGTAGTCAACTAGGGCGTTCAGTATCCTGGGTTGTGCCCTCATAAACAGACACAAAAATAACTTCCATAGACCACATTTTTTCAATGAAGAAATGGCAATGGGGTCCTCTTCGACCAATGCATCAATGTCCTCATGTTCCCTCTCCCACCAGTGGACATACATCCTATTCCATGGCAGATAAAAGTTAGTTAACTCTTGCATTTTAATTTTTTTTTGAATCTTTTGAGGGTGTACATGGTTTGTTTTAGCCACAGTCACGTATGTATGTGTGTAGAGTGTTTTCTACCTAAGTACATATGTGGGTTGTCCTTGGACAACCTGCGTACAAACATGGTCGTTCTTTTAATTAGAGAGTGCCCCCTCAAAAAAAAAAATGCATAAATAAATAATTGAAATGCAAGAGGGATGCATTTGTACTTACTTGATTCGAGCGGAAGTTCATTTCGTCCATTGAAGCTCCCGGAATTAACTTCTTTAGCAAAGGGGTTTTTTCTCCTTTTGGTCATTTTTCAAAATGGAATGGTGAAAATGAGTTGTCAGCGTCTATTTATAGACTTGTTTGGCCTTTTTTGCCATTTTTTTGACCCCCTTTGTCGTTTTTCCTAGCTTGGAAATCATTTGGTTTTATTTTTGAGTTTCTTATTGGATGTTATTATACAGTTTTCCTTTTGGTTTGGTAAACTTTTGGGGATGGGTCACTTTTGGTATCCTTTTTTAAAAGTTTTTTTTTTCAACTTTTTGCATATAAGTTAAGATTTCACTTCCACTTTCTGCATCTCGTTGTCTTTTCCTCTTTGCCATAGGATCGATCCCACCGAAGTGCAACACAAAACCTTCATTGCTTCTTTAGAAGTGTTGTAATTAGGTGGTAGAGCCTACCTTTACATGGATTCCCTAGGTAGATCTTTGTTGAATTTTTGCATCTATGTCGTCTGTAATAACTATAGGCTTCGGAGTCCTTGTTAGTCCTGTCATGATTACGATATTGGGCCTCATTCACCTGATGCACCATCATTCTTGGCCTCACCCTCGGAACTCCCAATTGAGCCCACTTTGTTGTCTTTCAAGTTCACTTTAAAATCTGAAAGAAACATCTGACGAGACTATATTTATGCTTTTCGATATTGTCTAGATTAATTGATAAAAGTATCCCTCTGGAGTATTCTTTAAGCCCTTTTGAGACTCTCTAAACATGAACATATTGTTGAGAGATATTGTTTCCCTTCACGCTTGCCAAACTCAAATTTGAAGGCATGTCTATCTGGTAGTACTTTACCCCTTTTTCGGTCCAGATGGTCAATTTCACGAATAAAGGTATGCTCTAGGAACTTTGGTTTGCTAGAAGAGTATTCTCAAGCGTAAGTTTAACCCTTTTTCGGGCCTAAGGGACTAAAGCTTCAAAAAATGAACATTCTCTTTGGTTTTGGTCTATCACCTTTTTCGAGCCTTGGAGATTACTTACGAAAAAGGAAACCCCATGGAGTCCATAGTTAAGCTCTTTTCAAACTCCCTAAAATTGAAAAGATCACCGAGTGAACTTGTTCCTTCACACTCATTAACTTGGTCTAGAAGAACATATGCTGGCAAGATTTTACCCCTTTTTCCAGCCTATATATTATAGCAGATAAAGGTACGCCTCGAGATATTCATTTCGTCGAGAGAGTTCTCCTAAATAACTTTTATAATTTTTTGGGCTAAGGGGACTAAATTCATAAAAGGATATGAGTCCATAGTTAAGCTCTTTTCAGACTCCTTAAAATTGAAAATATTGTCGAGTGATATTGTCTTTGTCACACTTGATAAAATGGTTTTGAATAGACATATATTCGGTGCAAGTTTACCCCTTTTTCGAACTGACTAGACTATTTCCGAAAAAGGTACTCCCTGGAGTCTTCTTTTACATTTTTCAGACTCTCTAAACATGAAAAAACTATCGATCTTACCTTCTTTGGGCTCATTAAAATGACATTGAAGGGGGTCTCATTGTGTCTTGGCTAATCACATTTGCATCTCTGTGTCTTTGGACTAATGTTGCCTCCATGTTGCTCTCAACTAAACCTTTGAAGCATGCCTTATATGCAATCCTTTTAGCATTTTTCCTCTATGACCTGACACCTTAACCCATGGAGGAATTTTCCCTGAGTTTCCTTTTCCTACACATGTCTCTTTGCTTTGAGCATTAGTGTGTTCCTTATGCCTAGAACTAGTATGCTTGCTCGCGACACTCGTTCCTCCTTTGTAATGTAGAATTCTTTTATTATTTTTCAAGCTCTTTAAACAATTGAAAAAGACAAAAAAATCAAATATCCCAAAAAGAGGGGACGAGAAATATGTATTCTTTTTTGGCAGCACAAAGAGTCGCCCTTGGAAAAAGCACATTGTTTTGTTTTTCATCAAGCATTGTGATCTAGTATGACCTTAGAAAGTTGTTCTCGCTACATAGAGTTGTGTCCTCATCCATTTGGTTACTCTTCCAAGAACATGGATAGTTTGCGTTGCCTCTTGCATCGTGAACTTATGTCAATGTCATGATTCATGAGTCTAGTCATATTTCGTCCTTTTGTCCAAGGGAATTTTCACCCATCCAAAGTCGGCCTTTCTACAGTTTGTCTCTTGACCTCATGAGTCATCCATCATGAGAGTTCAATCAAGTCCTCATTCAAAATCGATGAAGTTCTATGCCTCATCATCAAGATCCTCTTGTCTTTTCCCGACGATCCGTCGAAGACCTCAGGGTAGTGATTTATGCACTCCTATCGTCCTCCTACATGATTTTTTAAGATCTTGAAGTTGTTTCTCAAGATATGAATACCTCATCTCTATCCATCGGGTGTTGCTGGCTTCTTGAAGATGGATAATATATTTGTGTATCTTTGATTTTGAGATGTAGATACGTTGTTTATTGCTCGCGGCTACACTTTATATAGTTATATGACATGGATATGAAATGTATTTTATTGGAAGGCATGATTTAGTTGATCCCGAGCATGAGTATTCCCACCTCAGAGAGACAATTGTTATTTTGTAGATGGCACCTCCCAAACTCTGGTCCCGGGCTCACTCGATTTTGTACATTGGTGAAGATATTGTAATTTATTTCGACCATTAGTTTCTATTTTGACATCACACATTAGGGACCATCTGTTATAACCCTAAATTTCTCTACACATGCATACATGGCTTTGGCCCTCTTACTTGCATTTTTTGCCAAAGCACTGTTGAGTTTCTCTTCTTAAAAAACCAGTTTTTAGAAGATGTACACACCTTGCAACATTACTGCCCACATACATACGCTTGCTGCATCACTATAGCTTGCATACATATGCATGTTCCATCATTGCAGTCCGTGTATACTTGCAAAAGTTGAAAAAAAATAAAAAATGGAAGGAATTCGTTGAAATTGATGGGCTATTGGTAGTTTCCCAACTAATCCACCTATTATAGCCCATCATCCAACCGAATAACCATCCTTTTGTCATATAAAATGAGGTGTTGGGGTCTCATTTCACATCTACGAATAAGAACAATGAAACTCTGCTCGATTTCACTTCCCCTCCTTGCCCACGATATCGTTGCCTTCTATGAGAAATTGTCTCAACATTCCCTCATTAGACCCTTCTCCCTCCATTTAACCCATTCACTTCCCTAGAATATATCAAAAGGTTGAGAGGAGAAGTTCATACAAGGTGCACTTGGAACTTGGTGAAGAGGATCCCAGGCTAGTTTCACGAAACGATGGATGACTTAGATTGTAAAGGTATAATCTTTGTGTTATTAATAAAATAATTCCATTTTCATGTCCCAAATGATGGTGTCTTGAATACTTTTATTGATTTATGTTTTACATTATAACATCTAACCCTAACTTATATATCTAATAGCATGCTTGTATTTTTTTGTTTGTCAATATTTGGATGCAGATTATCCCTAGGAGGAGGTGTGCAGTCAATGGAACTTCCAAGCCCGAGGAGGTCATCACCAGACGTGGGATTAGAGGTATAGTTACTCGATATCATTTTTCCTTGCTTTCTTTATATTAGTTTTGGTATGTTTGGGGTAGTATAGAGAATTAATTTTCTTTTAGACGGTTTATCGATCTGCCTACATTTTGAACTTTGGTGTAGTTAAAGGGGGGGTTTTCCCACTAATAGGCTCAGGTAGAAAATGATGTGTCAGGATGGAAATATGGGCCTAAAAATTATAAGTACCCAGGTGATCAGGAAAAAGAGAGGAATCCAATGGGATAGGTCTCAAATAAGGTCGTCTCAGAAAGGGTTGGGTCTGTGGAAAAAAAAAATACTAAAAACGAAGGGTACCACTACAATCAAAATAAAGAGAGTAATCCAATGGACCAAGTCTCAAATAAGGGTGAAATATAGCTCTATAATTTTTTTCTTTTTACTACTGTAGAGTTATACTCCGATATGAATACTTTCATAACATCAGAATTCCCAAAGTCTTAGTAATAAAAAATGTCAATAGGGAGGGTTTTTGTTGTGAAAAATTTGGCAGGGTGCCAAGTTGCATTGTAGATCTCTTGTTTCTTCCCCAAGGGTTAGGTTTTGCATGGTATCTATAGTCAAGGGTTTTTATTGTGATATAAATCTCTGATATACATGTGGGGTCCAACAGTAGTAGTTTTCCCAATATCTCAGGGCACCAACTAAGGAGGCTAGACCATACCCTTAGTTGTACTACCCGATTACCTAGTTACTAGAGAGTATTTTCCCGAGTGTTGTTCTCAGTGACACTATATAGATCAGGTGGAAGATAATTTTATCTATGGAGGGATATAATATATCTAGGTCGATTCATATACATGTGTTTTCTGATGTGCTACCACTCGAAGGGGTACCAATAGGGGTTACAAGGGTGGCAAACCATGTGATCTTAAGTACCACTTGTAGTTCCTATGTGTATGATTCCCTGACCACAGGTTTATGTGAGAAACAACATATCTCTATAGCTTAAAGACATCAAAATATGTCTCTACCCTAAAACAAATTTATCCCACAAGGTTGCCCCAGGAAGGATCTCTGATACCACTCGCAATATACCGGATGAATAATAATATGCAAAACAAAAATATTTATCAAGCAGTAATGGATCACCGAAATTATAACTAGAACAATACCAACACAACACCAAAAAGAACACCTTTATTAAAGCTAGTAGTTTTCACTTGCCTCTTCAAGGGGGAAACCTCCAATAGAGTAGATCTCTATTACAATAATCTCCAAGACAAAAATATCCAATACCTCTTACTCTTATTTATACTAATTCTACCTTCGAATGAAATTTCTAGAGGAAGATCTTTCTAGAAGCGAAAGCTTCTATTAGGTCTTCTTACATTGAATTCCTCTCCTTTATTTATTAGTCCTTATTAACTTATGTTGACATTTATTATATAGAAAACATATCCTACTAACCAATAACCCATGAAGAGGGGTTACAATCGGATCCTAATAGGCTTCCTTGAGAAATGGTTTAAAAGGATCTCCTACTCCATTGTCTCTCTTTTATTTAAAACAAGATCAATTTATTTATAAAAAGATCATTTTATTTATAAAAATATCATTGTATTTATAACAATATCAATTTATTTGTTATCAATGGCTTTATGAACGAAAAAATGATTTCATTGTATCTTGTCTAGTATGCCTAGGGGGTTAATATGGAGTACCTTCCTAGGTACCCCATATTACCATCCTCAAACATAAAAATATAATATAGAACCAAATAACTCAGATAAATTAATAAACACAAGATAAATTTTAGAGAAAACCCTTTAGGTAGAGTTACACCATTTATTATTCCTTATGGAAGGAATGCACTCCCAAGAAATCCTTGATTGTTACAATAACAATATTCTTTACCATGTTTAATTACATTGTTTTTACTTCTTTATATAATACTACATACCCCCTAATAACAATAAAGAGAAGGAACCTTATAGTAGGTGAAACCTTCTAGTAAGACTTTTTCTAATTTATTGTGTTCACATTATTACATGGATCTTATTTACAAGAAATGGCCTCCATGCATAAAAAGACATTGCTACATTAATATTCCCATTGGGTACCACCTTAGGTAGCCCATATTACCCCCTTAGGTATACTACATTCCACCCCCTTAACATGTTTCATCCTTGAAACATGGGAAGAAACCATACTATATGATCAACTCATAAATGTATCCAACTGCTACTAAGTTCATGCATAAATTCAACCTAACGGAATATAAAATTGATGTCCAATTGTTTCCTTTCTACATTTATCTTGACTCTTGTTGTTCCATTGGTGCCATGGGTTTGTTTCTCTACTCTAATATCTTCTTATAGTGTTGGTTTCCTTTTTGGTGCCATGTTCATACATAATGAGTTTATTGACACTCATTTCCCTTTTGTGATGACGATTGATTCTCTATGTGATGTGGATGGTGATATACATCAACCTTATCTCTCAATTATGCTTTCCTGGACTCTTAAAGATGTGGTTAATTCAACCCTATATTCCTCGTATGATGTGTCATTAGGTACTGCAATTTTTCCTTGCAAGGATTTCATCATGTGCCTCCTTGGGCCCTTCTTGTAGTGTAATTTTATTTTTCTCATACTGATTCTTGAAAAACGTTTTTTTCATATCGACATTAACTATATCAACTAATTCCATACAAGGATATCCAATATTAACATTAACATCATGCATATCTATGGCATGAAAATCATAATGAAATGCATATTTATCCATGGTGAGTTTTAAATCTTTGAAATTTTTAATAGTCTCACCCTCAACTTTGTGCTTTGGATATGTTTTGCAAGAACTTGAAATCTATTATCCAAATCGACATTGATGAAATTATGTTGGCAACTAGGGTTAGTAAAGGTGATGGACTTTTCTTTGTCAATGCAGTCATGAACATGTAATATAGACATTCCATATGAAATTAAGCCCTTCGTGCTCCCTTTAGTATTCTTATCAACATGAGAGAATCTATCTAAAATTATTGTCATGGTTAAACTAACTCCACCATAGGAAAGCATCATATTTGAAAGTTACATTAAATTTCCACTCGTTTCCCCAGATTTACTTCCTTTATTTTATGTATTATTCAATAGTAAAACCATCGTATTTTTCAGTTAAATACCACATAGTGCTAGGAGATTTTTTTTTTTAATAAAAGTTAGGGTTTATAAAAAATAACTTTCTTTGTTATGGAGTTCCTTGCAACTACTGAATTAAAATGGGGATAATTGTGGCTATGATTCTTTGATTAAATATTATGAAAATAATTATAAAATACTACAGTTAATATGAATCTAATGGAGTCGGTTTCACTAAAATCTAAGCAGTCTAGCAAAATATATTTCATCTGGAAATCGTATAGCCATCTATGGAAAAACCCTAAGATAGTGTTGATTTTAAATATCTCTCTGACTCTGTTTCAGAGGATATTTTTTTAAATTGGGTGTTTTTTCAAGGGGAATTTAAATATCCAACTAGTGTCTTCAAATTCAACTGAGAAAGTTCCAAAATTGAATCTTAAGTGTCACCTCATTTTCCCTTGAAAAATATGCCAAAAAAAACATTTTTTTTTTCTTTGGCCCAAGAAAGAGCTATAATATCAAATGTTATATACTCAAGAAATGATTGATACGCTAACAATATTTTTCATTGTACTTGAATACATTTCTTACACCTCTTTATATAATACTACTTAAATCCTAAGAATAAACTAGATATGGAACCTTTTAGTAGGTGAAACCTTCTAGTAAACTTTGTCACAATCATTGTGTTCATAGTATTACATGGGCCTTATTTATTAGAAATGACCTACATATATAAAATCACATAAATGTATTATTATTCTTATTGGGTACCTCCCTAGGTATTGGATTGTTGAGAGGGGGGGGTGAATTAGTAATAGAGAAATATAATCCTTTTTAACCATAAAATGAAAGTGTTATATCAATGTAGCATTATCATCCAATAATTGCAGAGTAAATAAACAATGAACACACGAAGAATCATACACATACACATACCTAGTACACCAATGTTTTTATGTTGAAACCCAAAGTGGGAGAAAACCAAGTAATGTTTTTTCTTATATGTATTTAAGAATTACATTCAATGGAAGCACCAACTTCCTTTGTTTTCCAACTACAACTGGAAGGAGGATCCAACCCCCTAGTTTCTCAGGCTACAGCCTGAGGGAAGCTCCAACTCCCCAATTCTATGGCTACAAGCAGAAGGAGGCTACAACCGCCTAGTTTCTCAGGCTACAACCTGAGGGAAGATCAAAATCCCCATTTCTCTGGCTACAACTAGAAGGAGGCTACAACCACCTATGTTCTCTGGCTACAACCGGAAGGTGGCTACAACCACTTGTCCTTGCCTCATCCAACTGCCCTGACATAGAAGTAGAATGATGGAACCACTGTCACACTATCACTGTGAGATATATTGTTGTAAACCGCTATCAATCAACCTATAATTAACCTATAACAACATGTACAAATAACATGTGCAAACATGTACCTCAAACTGTACCATAAACAAATGCATCAATAATGTACCAAACCTTTACAAATAACATGTACCATCAATGAGTTCATAAACAATGCACCAAATATGTACCAATCATGCATGAAATACACATAAACTATTACTCATCAAAATGTACCAACATCATCAACTATACACCTCATGTATGTGCCAACTCATAAACTACTTTTCTCAACCATGTACCCAACATGTACCTCAACCAAAACCCCTCATTAATTTCATCATCCAAATATGATTTGTAACTCTGTAATAGACTTGGTTTATATGATCACATACCTACAAACCTTCCTTAACTTTAACAACAAGAGACTAGCATTTTCATCAAACTTTACGTTAGTCTCACATGACTAATTTTGGATTAGTCAACAACCTTAATTTGAAATAATCATAACTATGTACATGTAATGAATGAATATATGAAAATAGTACACAATGTTCTTTAGTGTCTTTTATGCAATTCCTCTAGGTTTCACTACTTGCAACCTCTTAGAAAAGGAGTTATAGAAAAAATGGCATACGTTGTTGAATTCTAGATTATTCTAGAGAGTGAACTTGTAGAGCGTGCCCCACATGGAATATTTTTTGTATGGAGCAGAAAATGGTACACAGAATACTATAGAATGTACTCTAACCAAAACATTTGGCTTACAGAATTGGGATCTATTATGAATAAGTTATGAAATTTGTACCTAAAACACCTGTTTTAGACTAGTTTCAGGACTAGCCATAAACCCTATTTTCCACGGAGTGTAACTCCAAAAAAATAACGATCCAAAAGCTAAAATTGTTATCATAGATTCTTGGATATGTTTCCTCAATAGCTTCCCAATTTCACATTCTAAAGTTTTCTATAAAAAAAGTTATTTGAAAAATGGTGAGATGACTTGTAAATAACATACCTTATAAAGCATCATCAAAAGAATTTATTGTGCCTTGAATTTTGGCCTTATTTACTTCACCTTCCCTCTTAAATTTGGCTTAGATATCCTTTGTTTACCTCTGTCACTTGTAGATATTCAATATTCTCAAGTGTTATTAAAATTAGAGAGCCTTGCCACTTATTTATACTTTCATCTAGCTTCCTCGAGGGGTTACCTTTTAACCATCTTAACCCACTTTCCTTATTTTAGGGTTAACCCACTTCTAACCACTTGTACACTTAGTAATTTATCCATTAAATTTATTATTTAAATAATTTATTTTGTATCCACCTTGACTTATAGTACACACATCACATCACTTTATTATTTACCTTCTAAAATCTCTTAAACCGCTTTCCTTATTTTATGGCTAACCCACTTCTAACCACTTGTCCACTTAGTAATTTCTCCATTAACTTTATTATTTAAATAATTTCTTTTGAATCCACTTTGAGTTATATTACACTCATCACTTCACTTTATTATTTAAATAATTTCTTCTTTGCAACCACTTCACTACTTTGACCTTTTGGGGCTTCTAGATGACTTATGAGGGTTCTCTAATTTCACATGGCCATAAATTTCTAACCGTGAGGAGTTATGTGATGTTCCACATACCACCGGAAATGGAATGACATGTTATATCCATCTAGAAGAGTCTTACCTGCAAATATATCAAAAATCATACCATTATCCATAAAAAAAAACTTGCATCCATTACCCAAACCATTGTGCTACTGGAATTCGCTACCAAACTTTCTTAAAGGGTTGACATCAATGACAACCGACCCAATTAATCAAAAATATCCCCTTTTGGCATTGATGGAGACACTCTGATGCAATACTGAAGTCATGTCACTCATTCTCCCACTATGACCATTGCTCCCCATGGAACCAAGCCTCTGTGATCTGCATATGATAAATCTCCCCCCCTTTGTCATCAATCACAAAGGTATATTTCCATTCGAGGTTGCTCCCCCTAACTGAATTTTCCTTGGGGATACTCCCCCTGACTGAATTATTCATGAAACAAATCTCCCAACCTGAACTGTCCTCTCTATGGTGCTTCCTCATGTAAATCTAAGACATATAAGATAAGAATTCAAAAACATTCATTTTGGAGTAGAAATTACTCCGCGTCTCTGGCGAAGATTCTCAAAGGCTTCCCATGGAAGAGGTTTTGTAAATATGTCTTCCACTTGTTCTTTTTTTCCCACATACTCAAATTTGAAGTTCTTTTCTGCAACTTGTTCCTGTAGAAAGTGATACTCAATTGGAATGTGCTTCTTCTTGGAGTGCATGATCGTGTTCTTTAAGATACTGATGACGCTTGTATTATCACAATATATAGGAATGGGATCATCATACTCAACCTGTATATCTGTCAGTTTTTGTTTAATCCATAGAACATGTCTACAACATGTTGTTTCTGCAATATACTCTACTTCGGGTGTAGATAAGGATACTGATGATTGTTTCTTTCTTATCCATGATACTAAACACTCACCCAAGTAGAGCATTTCTCCACTGGTGCTTCGTCGGTCATTAATGCGACTTGCCCAATCTACATGTGTGTAGGAAATAAGTGATAGATCATTTCCTTTTGGATACGATAATCCAAACACTTATGTTCCTTTGAGATATCTGAAAATCCTCTTCACTGGTAATACATGTGATTCCTTTGGTGCATAAGCTTTTCTTGAAATCTTTCTTTGTGGTTCTTTTGCCTTTATATGGTTTTTTTCTATTTGAGTAATCTTAATCATTCCTCTTATTTTTCTTATGAGGACATTTGTTAGCAAAATGACCAATACCATCACAATTAAAACAAATCAATGGAAAATTACCTTTATATCTGTCATTGGTTCCCTTGTTGAATCTTCTGACAATGTTGGCCATTTCTTCATCATCTTCCGAGATGTAATTTTTGCTGCTATGTTTTTTTTCCTTTTTCTTTGACCTTTTGGATGCTTTGAAAGATGCTTCTTTTCAATATGGATTTTCCTATTCAGTTCTCATTTCATATGCTGTGAATTTTCCATGTAGTTCGTCCATGCTTATTGAGTCTAGATCTACTCTTTCTTCTAGTGCTGATATCTTTGGATCAAATCTCATAGGAAGATAACATACTACCTTTTGAACAATTATAGATTCTTTAATTTATTCTCCCAATCCTATGATTTCATTTATAGTTTCATTGACTTGTAAGAAGTAAGCTGCAATATTCTCATCTTATTTCATCTTTAGTTGTTCGAACATACCTCTGTAAGTTTAAAGATTTACTTCTTTGACTTTTGAATCTCCTTCATTAATATTTTGAAGCTTGTCCCAAATCTATTTAGTGGATTTACAATGTATAACTTTGGTGTATAATGATTCAAAAAGACCATTCAAAAGTTCATTTGTGGCTTTGAAATTATTTTGCCCAAGTTTTATTGCTCTTTCATTTGTCAACGAAACTACTGGTTCTTTGTATCCATCTACAACTGATTGCCTAGTTTCAAATCCTTGTTCTTGTTTATATGTTTTCATCCTTCTGCTCCAAAATGCATACTTTTGTCCATCAAATTGTGGTATTCCATTTTTATACATGTTGTTTCTCTCCATGATCTACCTTTCAGTGGTTAAACTGGTTTTTGAAGGAACCTGGTCTGATACCAATTCTTGGATTACTGAGAGGGGGGGTGAATCAATAATAGAGAAATATAATCCTTTTTAACCATAAAATCCACGTGTTATATCAATGTAGCACTATAATCCAATAATTGTAGAGTAAATAAACAATGAGAAAATAAACAATCATACATAGACACAATACACCAATGTTTTTACGTGGAAACCCAAAGCGAGAGAAAACCACATAATGTTTTTTTTATATGTATTTAATAATTACATTCATTGGAAGAACCAAATTCCTTTGTTTTCCATCTACAAATGGAAGGAAGCTCCAACCCCCTAGTTTCTCAGGCTACAACCTGAGGGAAGTTCTAATTCCCCAATTCTCTGGCTACAAACAGAAGGAGGCTACAACCCCCTAGTTTCTCATGCTACAACCTGATGGAATGTCCAACTCCCCAATTCTCTGGATACAACTAGAAGCAAGCTACAACCCCCTATGTTCTCTGGCTACAACTGGAAGGTGGCTACAACCACCTATCCTTGCCTCGTCCAACTGCCCTAACGTAGAAGTAGAATGATGGAGCCATTGTCACACTATAACTTTGATATATATGGTTGTAAACTTGTACCAATCAACTTATAACAACCTATACCAATAACCTATACTAACATGTACCATACATAAATCTGTACCTCAACCTGTACCATAAACAAATGAATCAACCATGCACCAAACCTATACAAATAACATGTACCATCAACGAGTGCATCAACCATGCCCCAAATATGTACCAATCATACATCAAATACACATAAACTATGAATCATAAAGATGTACGAACATCATCAACTATACACCTCATGTATGTGCCAACTCATCAACTACTTGTTTCAACCATGTACCCAACATGTACCTCAACCAAAATCCCTCATCAATTTCATCATCCAAATCTGATTTGTAACTCTGTAATAGACCTAATGTATATGATCACATACCTGCAAACCTTAACTTTAACAATAGGAGACTAGAATTTTCATCAAGATTTACTTTAGTCTCACATGAATAATTTTGGATTAGTCAACAACCCTAAATTGAAATAATAATAACTATGTACCTATAATGAATAAATATATAAAAATAGTACACAATGTTCTTCAGTTTTATTTTTGCAATTCCTCCAGGTTGCACTACTTGAAACCTCTCAGAAAATGAGTTATATAAAAAATGACACACATTGTTGAATTATGGATTATTCTAGAGAGAAGACTTGTAGAGTGTTCCCTGCATGGAATATTTGATTTATGGATCTGAAAATGGTGCAAAAAATACTATAGATTGTACTCTAACCAATACATTTGGTCTTACTTAATTTGGATCTATTATAAATAAGTTATGATGTTTTTACCCTAATCAAATATTTTGGTCTAGTTTCAGGACTAGCCACAAACCCTATTTTCCATGGAGTGTAACTCCAAAATAAAATGACCCACAAGATCAAATTTTTATCACATTGACTTGGATATGTTTCCCCAATGGCCTCCCAATTTCACGGTCTGAATCATTCTAGAAAAAAAGTTATTCCAAAAATGGTGAGATGACCTGTAAGTAACATACCTTAGAAAGTATCATCAAAAGAATTTATCCTCCCTTGGATTTTGGCCTTATTTACTTTACTTTCCCTCTGAAATTCGTTTTAGATATCCTTTGGTTACCTTAGTCACTTGTATATATTCAATATTCTCAAGTGTGATTAAAACGAGACAGTTTTTCCTCTTATTTATACTTTCATGTAGCTTCCTCAAGGGGTTACCTTTTAGACATCGTAACCCACTTTCTTTATTTTAGGGATAACCCACCTCTAACCACTTGTCCATTAAGTAATTTCTCCAATAACTTTATTATTTAATAATTTATTTTTTATCCACTTTGGCTTATAGTACACTCATCACTTCACTTTATTATTTACCTTCTAAAATCTCTTAAAACACTTTCCTTATTTTAGGGCTAACCCACTTCTAACCACTTGTCCACTTAGTAATTTCTCCATTAACTTTATTATTTAAATAATTTATTTTTTATCCACTTTGACTTATAGTACACTCATCACTTCACTTTATTATTTAA
>SNQJ01S0059992.1:81389-101483 GCA_010110895.2 Picea sitchensis | reverse complement strand
CTCCCACCAACCTATGAACACACATATGGTAAAGAATTCCTGGCGGAATTCAAAAAGAAGGAGTGCGAAGAATTTGACAAAACCATGCCAGGCTTGATAAAGGATTGGGTGTCTCGTTCCTCGACATTCAAAGTGAACGACAAGGGTGTATATTCGATTTCTTCGTTGGAGCCAAACTATAGGTATGTGGCGATGATGACTTGTCGGCTTTTCGGCTAGGAGGATACCGCACATTTTTACGTCCAGTGGGTACCTCTCATCTATCGGGTAGCAGAAGGTTCCTCCTTCAATTGGGCAAAAATGATCTCCGATAGTTTGTCCAACAGGATCACCGAGTACCGGGAGCAAAAAGCAGCCGAAAAACCATCCGGGTTCTTCATGTTCGCATATGTCATGGATGCAATATGCTCCATGACGCCTTTTCCTTTAATGAAGTGGGCTTGGAACCCAACCCACGAGAAGACTGTACATGAGTACCACGATAAGTTGTGGGAAAATAACGCCAATAAGTTTATTTATGATATTTTTAATTGGGTGATGGTGCCCCTGCACATCGCCATTTTTGGTCTCACACCACCCCGCATCTCCGATAGCATTGCTGCGAATTTGAGCTGTATCACGGACTGGTACGTAGAGGAAGAATTCTCCTATTTGAGAGTTTTTGGAGCCGCTGTTCCACCTCTGGCGCTCCCACAATTCATCCCCGACAAGCTAGCCTGTCGCGAGATTGCTCGGCAAACCGTAATCGGTGGAGTGAGCAAAGAGCTTAAAGCGTCGGCCAAGAAGGTATGGCCATTTTTCCCTAATCGGTTGAATTCCTATTCATTATTAGACTTTGGACATGCTAAAGCTGAGGCTGCAGCTATTGAAGACTTGAGCCTAGTCTCTATCGAGTACAAGAAACATGATCCTCAGGGGATCGTAAGCACTCATTTGGGAAATTACGGATTAAAGAGGTTCGAACATGAATGTTCGCCCTCGGATGATGTTTTTCGAGTGGCGAGGTCCTATTCGGAAGTTCAATTTCGAATCGGATCTCTGGCACCCGAAGACAAGACCTCAGTTTTAAAATTTCAGGAACATAGGAGACGATGTCTCCCCGTCGTGTTGGGAGGTTTGGGACTTTCCAAGAATAAAGAAAAAGAGGCCAAAAGTTCTGAGGGGCAAACCTCTAACCCCGAAAAATGTCAGGCAGGGGAACATGAGAAGAATCCTGAGCAGGAAAAGAATCCCGAAACAGGGAAAAATCCCGAAAAAGAGAAGAGTCCTGAGCAGGAGAAAAATCCAGGAAAGGAGAAGAGTCCTGAGCAGGAGAAAAATCCAGGAAAGGAGAAGAGTCCTGAGCGGGAAGAGAATCCTGAAACAGAAAAAGAGATTACTGATCCTCCCAAGGAGCATTGTCCTGAGGTGGGAATAAAAGACACAGACCCACCGAAAACTCAGAATCCGGAGGCAGGGACTAAGACCTCTAATCCCCCGAAAGAGAAAGATCCACTCAGCACACCAGGGAAAATAGCGAAGCAAGTCAGGGCACCCATCACCTCTATCACCCCTTTGCAGTCAATGCAAGGAAACCTATAGGAAGGATGGATTTTTGGTGAAGAACTGAGGCCTATAAGGGCAGAGGAACTCCCTCCTAATGAATTCTTTTTTTGACAAAAAGAGGAAAGCTGTAGTAAATAGAGAATTTTACCATGAGGGAGAGTCCACTGGTAAAAAATTCAAAGTGATGACCGATGGGATGAATAAAAAGAAGGATGAATTTGCCACGGAAATCGCAGGAACGCTAGGAGCGTATGCGACGGCAAATCAATTCTCGGTCGAAATACTAAAGAAGCAGCTCAAAGCAAAAAATCGCCTGATCAAGGCTCTTGAGGCCAGGGTGGCTTCAGTAGTAGAAAGCGCTAAAAGTCAGGCCAGCGGAGAAATCGACTTGGCCCGATTGGCCTACAAGAAAGAAATTGAAGTCCTCAAGACCAAACTGGAACAAGCAAATTCTACGATCTGAGATGGTCGGGTGCAATCAGGCCAGCAGAGGGATACGATTACATAGCTGCAGACTCAGTTGAAGGTCGCAGAAAGCAAGGCGGTTCACATAGAGATCATTAAATCTCGAGCGGTTGATATTCAGGGCAGGATCTCCTCTACTCAACAGAGCCTGCTAAACAAAGTAGGAGAGATTCGATAAGACTGCTTGTTAATACAGTGAATCTCTAAGAATTTGATTAACAAAGAAAGGAACGTAGAAACTTCTCGGGTCGCTTTCCAAGAGGCAGTGATAGCGACCAACAACAGGTTTTCAGGGCCTCTTGGGCTTACCATTGCCGAACAAACCAGGGGTAATATCTTGTTAAATAATTGGGAACAGGATATTACTTTAAGCAAAGAGCAGGCTCAAAAAGTGGCAAATTTGTTAGAAGAGGCCGTCAATAACATAAATGGTGAGCAGTTGGGGATAGAAATTGGAACTGACACAGAGGCGCTAAGGCAGATAAATATAGATCGGGTTTCTCTCGACATAAAGGGGGAGAATGAGAGAAGTTCAGCGGAAATCTCCAAGATGGACAGGGTAGACCCAACTCAAATCTACAAACATTTGATTCAGCCTAGTGCACAACTTGGCACCCTTGAACTCGTTGATATACAAATAAATGATAAGCTTCCACAGTTGGCCCGAGAGTGTTATCTTGCCGAAGCCCATTGTCAGGTCAAGCCTTCACAGCTTGTAACCCAGTTTGTGGACAAGTGTATCACGTACACTGAATCCATGCGAGGACAGGCACCTAGCACTTCTTGAAGGTAGAATGGGTGAAATGGAATTATCTCGCTCCCCCCAGCTGTGAATGCAAAACCTTCACAGCTTGTATTTCATTTTTAGACAAGTGTAGCATATGTACTAAATTTAAGCAAAAACAAGCACCTGGCACCTTTTTTGTAAACAGATTTGGATAGATGGAGTAATTTCGCTCTTTTGAACCAAGAGGCAAATTTTGTATAAATAGATCACAAAAAGAAGAGAAAAGGGCTGGACTTTTTTGGGGACTAACTGTAAGAGAGTCTTGGCATTAAAGGAGTTAATACAAGCAATTTGAAGATTCTCGATTCTGTCACGATTGTGTTGCAAGTTTGTTTCGTCATGTTCTTTGTTTCTTTTCACTTTGCTCTACATATTTGGCGTGTATCACTGTAATTTAGTACGACCACTACTATGGTGAAAGGTTTGCATCTTTTTCTGTAATTGTCTCTTGTCTTTCCTTTGCACCAGTTGTTAGCGAGTGTAAGATCAATTTACACTTACAGAATTTTATGTTTATTTACACTAGGTCAATTATGTTTATGTCAATTTATTCTTCTGTGTATACGTGAGTTTCCCACTGACAGGAACTTCGCGTCATCTACAGCTTAATGTTTTCTCCCATCTCACGTTATTTTTATCGGAAACAACACAGTTACAGGAAAGGGCCTTCAATTCCCATTCTTATTTCGTTTTTTTATGCAAAGGTTTCTCTTTATTTCGTCCGAATTAACACAAAAAATAAATTCTCTCTTTAAAAACCATTTCCATACTGGAACTATTCCTAAATGACTGTCCCTGCAGCAACTCAACCTAACATTCATCCCGGGCTATCTAATCAAATACATATCGCCCTAAATCTCTTTGACACAATTCTTAAAACTGCAGACACCAAGGCCGAATTGGAACAATCATGGGCAGCCATTGAACGAGATATTACTATCCAGGAACAGTTGGAAGCTAGACGGCGAGAACGTAGAAATCCTTACTAGTTTCCTATACCGAAGGTTAGTGCAATCTTTTGCCGACCTTTATCATACTTTCGGATGCCTTGACACTGTACGTTTAAGCCTTAAGTACAGACTCAGGAACAACAACAGTAAACACCATATTATGTGCCGAAATTTTAGTTGACCATCTTTAACCTTTAGTCCCAAAATCTCCACGAATCTTTGATGATGTGCAGATAAGCCTTCCAAGGCTGTTTAATGACTCTTGAAGAAGATGGAATTCGAATTTGCCAAGTTTGGAAAAAACCCTAGTTCAATGCCCCCAAAATAGGTGCCAAATCAACTTGAAAACCTCCTCCAAGCTACCTATCTCAGATTTCACCAGCTATTTCACCTTAAGGTTTGATAATTAGCTGATGAAAGCTCTTTTTTTCAACAAATAATTGGTTATAATTCCACCTTCTGCGCTGGTGAAAGTTCTGTCTTGGTCAAATAGCACAGAAATAAACATTTTATGTTGCCATGTATAATCTCAAGTATTCATGAGCTAGCCACAAGCTGTAACTTGGAATCTTATGTGAAATATGATGTGGGATGTGTACAATGATATCATGACATAGTATTTCGATCCAATGAAGATAGACATAATGAACTATTCCGCCCTGCTGAGCCTAGGTTGTATTCTTGTTTTCTCCAACAAATTCCCTATCTCTTGTAATGCATCAATAATAGATTTGGAATTGGAGTATGCTTAGAGGGGAATATTGTTGAGGAGCTCCAGCACTTATCTCCTGTAACGCATCAATAATAGATTTGGCATTGGAGTATGCTTAGAGGGGAAGATTGTTGAGGAGCTCCAGCACTGTTGATTTATCAGGTAGTGCAGGGATTGCTCCTTTCTTTGTTGTTGTAATTGCACCACATGCATTTGCGAGTCTAAGTTCTTTTTTCAATCTTTGTTCATCCTTAAGCACATATATGTCATTTGCAATCTGATTCAGAACCCCTCCCACAAATGCATCTCCTGCACCTGTTGTATCAATTACTTTCACTGATATTGTATCCACCCTTCCGTGAAAATACTTTGTATAGTATCGGCATCCTTTGGGTCCATCAGTTGCAAGTAATAATTTCAATTTGGAATGCCAGAGTGACATCACCACTTCATCATTATCAGGGTCTCCTCCTTGTCTCGCAATCGCCATGGCTGCAAGGTGAGCTGATCGATTTGGCTCTGCGATCAGAATGGTTGATCCATAGTGAAATACTGATGCCTCTCAGATTAGCTCTGCATCAAGGTTAGATTCCTTGAGAATCATGTCAGCAATGGAATTACGATAGAACATAAAATCCCTCTCACCATTCATCTTTAAAGTAACAAATGCCAGCACCATTCTAGCATGGGCATCAAATCTAATTCCTCAGTCCATCACATTATTTTCCCTTAGAATGTCATCAAGCATGTGCCCAAACTCATCATCCCCAACCTTGCCAACAAATGTCGATTGACCACCGAGCCTGGAAATTCCAACAGTTACATTAGAAGGTGCACCACCCGCCGCCTTCTGGAATCTGGACGCATCGGCCAACGAAACATCCGAGACTGTGGGGGAAAAATCAATGAGCATCTTCCCAAAGCAAATGATCAAGATCTAAACGTCGCTCTGAATCTCTTGTTTATATGTCTGCCGTCAATATTTCAAAAGTTCCCTCCCGAATCCAGTTCCGATCACACTGCAGCTCCATAATTATCGACGAATCTTGAAGATCCCCCACATTCATCGCACAAATGAAATCAAAATACCTTTCTGTCCAGTGTTTGTTCCCTGGGTGTACTTAGAAAAATGATTCCCTCCTCAAAAGGATGTGCTCTCCCTCTACTTGATACCTCTAAGCATGCAACTCTTCACACGATTTGCAGCCTCGCACCTCCACCAGAACATATCTAGCACACAGGCTTATTGGCAACTCACCTCACAGATCTAGTGGACAGAACCTGCCTCAACATCTTCTGGACATAACTTGCCTCAGGGATCCCTCTAGCTCATATTAAATCCATGGTCATGTCTTTCTAGATCACCGACGACCTTTCCCTACATTGGAAAACAACTAAACCAGTAGTGGAAAACAAACCTCTAGAAATTATCCTCAAATGCCATATTTATTATGGATGGATAGCGCCTCAAAATAAACACCATCTCAAATAGGTACAACAGTGTGACAAGCAAGATTAGAGGAAGTTTGGATCTCACTCCACCTCCAGATCTTCCACGAGCGATGACTTGTTGTTGTTTGGTGGCCCCACAATCTTCCACGGATTAGAACATGATCCTTCTCCATGGCCTCACTCCTTTTGCTTTAGATCTACTCTAGGATTTATCAGACAAAATCAAATCAGAAAGGATTTTTTTTTTCTTTTTTCGATGCCCATCTTCCAAAAGTAAGAATGATGATCACCAGACCAATGAAACAATGCATTAGCAGTGCGACAAGCCTCAATAACAAGCATCTCTAAATCAGGTGGCCATTTTTCAAGAGGGAATGACTTCCATTCATCAAATTCTAGGACGATGCCTTCTACAAAAGGATTTAGGTGTGGCCCAGCCATTGCATTGCATCCAGACACTGATTTTGCCAAAAATTGAAGAAATCGAAAGACCATAGCATGTGTTTATCTTCAATTTGTTTCAGAGCCACCTTGCCACATAGAGCCAAAGCAGAAGAGACCCAGAGAGCAGCATAAGCTATTGAAGTATTGTGGCTTCTACATTGGGTAAGTAGCCCTAATGTTAACTTTATATTATTTCCAACTATATACCTCGATTTAGGCCACCACCAGAGTATTGTGTTCAACAGACTTGCAAACTCTAAATAATATTCTACTGATTCGGTTTCACTGCTCTCATACTTCTGTAATCCTTTTACTAAACTATCTACTGCATCTGTTTCCTCAAGAGCCTTCCAAATAGTATCTCCAGATCCTCTCTGGCCATTCAATATACTCCTGGGTTTTAATTTCTCAAGGATATGATTTAGGGTAGTACTAACAATGTTTTGAAGTGCAGGTCAGAAGACAATCTAAGGAGAAAACGATCAACGAGAGATTTTGATGAAAAACCTGCAGCCTGTCTACAATCTACCTATAGCCTGTATTTTTTATTCATGAAATCAATAACTGAAGAATATATGACTACTCATATGGTGAGATTATTTTCTTGCCTGCTCCTACACTAACCAACCATACTGTCTCTTATCAGGTGAATTCATGTTTCCAATGAAACCATGTAAGGAGCTGATTTACTGACATCATGCTAGATCTTGACCCAAACAACAATGGAAACCATATCATGCAGAAAAGAGGTTTGAGCAGATGATAAAGACAATCTTCTTCTGAAAGAAATTTTTTGACATCTATGTTGCTCATAGACTCCAAATAATCAGCAAAAGGGTCATCAAATTCATAAAGTAATACCTCTTTGGACTGCTGATCCAACTGTAGATTGAAAAGATGTTGAAAACTGCCTTTACTAATCTCACTGTTGAATGCAAGCTGCTCGAGATCTATTAAAGAAACATATAAGATGGATTGCTGATCTAAATCTCCTCTTCATATATGTTGCAATCTATCTTTATCTGCAAGTCTGAAAAATGTGAGCTTCCCTCAACATATGCTGCAGATTCAAATTTGGGATTTGGGTCTTCTCTGTAACTGTGATCTAGAGAATCATGACTAGTATCAATTATAGCATCAACACATTCTTGATCATGATTCTGTTGATAAGTAGAAATAGACAACGAGCTTTCACAAATCTCAAAATTTCCTTCCTCCTCATTGTATTTATCGAATATAGAAACATCAAGATGAGATTCTAATAAAAAAAATGAAGTTTCTTGGATGGTAGGATCAACAATAGGATGATAAAACAGATTTGGAAAAATCTCACTTTGTTTCTCATCATAATTTGGAATAACATATTCATAAGGAGAAGAAAAATCCTCCTTGAGTTCTAGCTGAAGATTAGATAGTCCCTGCAAATCTGGAAACTGTGAGCTACCCTCAACATCTTCTGCAGATCTGAAACTGTCACTTGTTATCTTGTCAATTTGCTCTTCACTTTTCAAGTTTTCAAAAGGGATAATCAGATTTTCCTGGTAGCCTAATACAATAGATGCATTTGGTACAATGTCAAAAGAATCTATATTAAGGTTATCATCCTGAAGATCACTCATCTCTTGATCATGGTGAGATATATATTATGCTGTAGCATATTTCACATACTATCTGATTCCTTATTCAAAAAATTGAAATCACGACAACATTCAGGATAGAGAAGGTCATCTGAAAAACGGTCTTTACAAAACACATGGAAGGCAGCATGAAAATCAGCCAAAGAGCAGACACTTGCACTTGGAAGAGACCGACACCAGTCAAGAGCAATCCCTTCTAATGAAAATTTGAACAACTTAATTTGAACATCCTCATGTATAATTTCAAGCCGATCAATAAAGTCATGGAAATCTAGCAAATGTTCAGCTAGTACTTCCCACTTCTCTCCATGAAATATGGGAATACTACGCTCCCATTCATCTCTAGTAGGTACTGGATGAGGGTAACCAGAAATACTTGAAAAATCATAGAATGCATACCTCTTTGCTAAGATCCTGTTCATGTCATACTAGTGCAGTCACCAACAATTCTTTGAACAATGGAGTCGCCACTGAATTCATCCTTCATGGAGTCACTAGATATATAATTACAACCAAAATAATGTCCAGGCTTTGTCTATCATCAAAGCTGGATCTATGTCGTCTCCCAAGGAAGTTGAGCTTCAATCTCCTCTCCCCGAGAACGACACCAATTTGTTATCACTCCAAGAAACTCCTTAGGGTTGTAGACTAAGGATGCTTGGTAGCTTAAAAATAATGTGTAGGTATGCTTGGAACAATGGGATTACTTCAATAATTAATGTGACATACAACTCATCATACATTCAAATGAAACAGTGCTTTTAGAAAACAATGATTAGATCAAGTAATTTCAAAGGAGGGATAAAGAACACTAATCTTGATTGCCAAATACAGTTGGGTGTAGGGCTTAATACAAGATAGAAAGAAGATCCTTCACTTCAAATCTATGAGCTCAATAAAGAGATAACAATCTTCATAAGCTAAGATAAACTGAAATGAAGTACAGAAAAGGGAACATGGATATTTCTGATATTGAAAACGAAAGGAGACTACAATTTTATTATATCATAAGAGTCTATACAGTAGCACAAAAATGTATCCCAGTTTGACCCCTTGTCTCTTAGAAAATATAGGCATTTATAGCCTTACAATGTAATGATCAGATCCTAAAACTGTGGATCTATCTTTCTAAAAACAGTAAACAGAAACTGTATATACAGAGTAGTAGGAAAAGGTCCTTAGAATAAGGAAAATCCCTGTATTCTAGTCTTCAAAATGTGTTGAACATTTGATGATGTGGAGATCAGCCTTCCAAGGCTCTTTGGCTTGTTATCCTGAAGATAGAAATCGAGTTGGATGATGTGTCATTTGATCCCTATCATTTTGCCCTTGAAAACGACCAAATCTAGTCAAAAAATTCCCTTTTGACTTTCATCTCCAAGAATGGCCTTCAGATTTTGATTTGATAATTCATAACCAGCTTATTGAAGAAGATTTCATACCAATCCAACTCGAAAATCTCGAATCTGAGCAAGAATTCAGTTTTTCTGGCCGTGACAGGCTTTCACCAGCTAATTTACCCGAAAATCCACTCCTTAGCTGGTGAAAGGTGGAGCTTTCACCAGCTAACTAGAAAAATTCAAGACGGGTTAGCTGGTGAAAGCGCAGATTTTTTTTTAAATCAAATTTATCAGTCATGGAGAGTCCGTTTTGCATGCTTGAATAGTTGATCGACATATACAAATCCTAAGCTTTCCAATGGTTCTTTCAATTCTACATTTGGAGCCCAGGAAGCTAGTCAAATATTCCCTACAATATTAGCCATCATTCTTTCAAAAATGCCAGTGCATCTTTTATCGCTAACATCACCAATGATCCTATATTGCATGACCCCACATGGACTACAATGCCTACCAAACTACCTTCAGACATTCCCAAGTTTGAAGGAAAAGCGGGAGACAACCCGACCAACCATATCATGACCTTCCACTTATGGTGCTCTTCAAACAACATCATGGATGACTCTGTCTGATTGAGGTTATTCCAACTCACACTCACTGGCCCATTAGCCAAGTGGTATGTAGAAGAAAAATCTAGGTCCCATGTGACCTTTGAATCTTTTGCCAAATCATTTTTGACCTTATTTCAACTACCAATCCGTCATGACAATGGTCTCGAACTACTCTTTGAGTTTAAACAAACCTCTGCTACACACATCGCTGACCACATTCATGAATGGTGTCGATGATGTAGTCTATGCAAAGTAGAATCCACCAAGCAACAATGCCTCAATTGGTTTCTCAAATCACTAGTTTCCCTCCTTTTCAAGGATGTGGTCACCACCTTCCCCCAATTGGAAGAAGAAGCCATTGGTAAGGCCCAACATTTCTAACTCATTTATTCACAGTCATGATACTTAAATATGGTACTACCTGATGCTCTGAGACCCGATCCATTCAGCCAAAACAATCAGGGGATGTCTCACTCAGCGGATGGATTGATTGGTACCACTACACACCACAATTCACACCTCCAACAACCACCTATGTATGGAACACCTCAATATATGTTGGCATATGGAAGACCTCCTTATTATCCTCCTCCCCCTTATCAACAACCATACCATGTTTCCCTTCCTCCACCCATCAGTGGACCACCGCTGACACCCACAGTATGCCCCGTGACCCAACCAAGTTCTAGTACCCCCTCTACCTCAGCTTATACTCTGAGCACTAGTGAAAGTGCAATGCCTTCCTATGTACCCTACAGATCATTACCACCAAATAATCCATACTTTCCATTTCCTAGCCCTCCACATCCCATGGCTCCATGTTACAAGGGAAAAACTCTCTATGCCCAAGGGTAAACCACAACAGACAGGTATGACTGCAAAAATAAACTCAATTCCAACATATTCTATATAAACTAATGTGCAATACAAGAAAGAGGCCTACCTCGATCCAACATTTGATGATGTTCCACCGTTGAGCACTTTGACCCAAAGCTTGATACCTATGAGAAGTTCTCAACAAACAAGCAAAGAAAGTATATAGTGATGATAGCATAATCCATTAATAAACATTACAAACATGCCCATGGATAATAATCATATATTTGCAAGATACCAATAGGACAGGAAAGGAGTATTTCTATAATAATTGATCAACAGAAGTGTCAACGTTACAGACTTTCATGTCAGCATGGTTTGAAACCAAGAAACCAAGTTCCTTACAACTGGGTCCCCACCACTTCAATCCTCCACCATAGGCAAGCTCATGAGAAAGAGGCAAATAGGTCCTCTCAATAATAAGGGAAGAGCTTGGGGGTTGAACACTATGTTCAGAATTGAGGGACAAAGGGATGCAGACTCAATATGAAGTAATTTCTCCAGAGTAACTTTTCTCTCAAAGTTGAATACTTTCTCCTTATTTTCCATAGTTCAAAATTGTGCTCTTATAGCCTCCAGAATGCAACTGAAGGGTCGATTCAGAACGTTTCCAGTACATGGAAGGCCAAGGATCAGAGATATTTTTTCGTGACATGGAAACCCAACCTCATTTTGTATTTTTTGGCACAAATCTCGATATATGCGAGTTGTAATGGGGCAACAAGCATATACGCATCTTGCATAGCAGTTAGGGAGCGTATATGTGGAAAAATGTATATTTTTAACTCTGGATTCATCAAAAAGGGATAAGAAGTCTGCATAGGGAAATGGAAAAAGGGCCTTTGTGCAAGATAGCAATGGTGAGGCAAATATTTCTATAACATATGCCCCCTAATGTGTGAGATCAGAGGAGTATCTGCGATGAACGAAATACATTATAAATAACCCAGAAGTGGAGTGGTAGAGAACCAGCTAGACGAACTCAATTGCTCATTACATTATGTACTGACTTTGCATACATGGCTTCCAAGAATATAATGCAGATCCATGTGGAAAATATACCAAACAAGTGTTCATGTCCATGAATAGGTAAATACAAATGTGATTATATGCCAAAAGATGTCATAGTCACAAACAAGGCCCAGTGAAACTAGTCTCAAAAATAAATCTAAAGATATATGTATACCATGTAGTACAATCTTATCTCCCATGATAATTAAAGTCAAATAGGTATTGGTCCAATTAAATGGAAGCATCATCTCAGGAAAGCTACGGCCACATAGTGATGTATTCAAGTCTTCTACACTATCTGCCAATGGTGCAAGTCTACATCATGTGAATAAATGAGTTGAGGTCGAACACGATGAAACATCATTTGAATATCGGTCATTGAAGTATATCGTTAACAAACGCGAGACATCCTACCAATGATGAAAGTAGGTATCAAGGCACTGAGTACATCTCTACAAATGTGAATAAAGGAGTTGGTGTCGAACACTTGAAATATCTATTTATCAGGAGACATTGATGTATTCCCATCTGTCAATGGTGAGAGAACTTGCCACTAATGATTGCAAGCCTAAAGGTACTCATAAAACTCTAGATCCCATATCCAGAATAAATGAGTTGAAGTTGATGGAAGGAGACGCACTAAAAGGAGAGAATTGAGGCATCTGTCATCAGTCAACACGAGGAACAAAGTAGGAGCTTCATGATTTGGTGGAGATCGAATGAAGAACATGTTCACAAACCAATGTGTGTGTCTTTCGCGTGTGCCAAATGCAAGTGGTACATGAAAAGGACCCTATGAATAACATCCAATGATGAAAACATGTTGACAAAGGTGAGGAAACCACCAATAAGGCTAATGGCATCCAAGACACTACATGAATCCCAAAGTGTGAATAGATGTCTTGTCTTCAAACACAAGGGAAACTTCCCAATCAACGACCAATGATGAAATGTCGATTGTTGGGTTCAAGGTGACCTACCAATGATGAAAGTAGGGCCAGGGTGCGTGATAAGACCAAAGTATCATGTGATTCTGAGAAAAAATGAGGGTATGGCCGACATGCAAAGTCAATATTTCTGAGGAGTGGCCAACACAGGTTGATAGAATTCCTTTGAACAAGAGCATGAGACATATGGTGAACTCTGGTAGCATGGAATCAATGATGTGACAATTGGATGCAGGAGGCCTCAATAATGTTCTCTATAGGGACTAGAAGATTAACTAGTCATTAGAGAAAACTTTGTAGCAGGATCAACTTCCTAAGGCCATGATAAACCCAAAATTATTATGACACACAGACTCAATAAATTTGTGCTTTGTTCAACGGTGACACAACTGCTGCCAATTACAATACAATATTCCCTTCCCGCCCGTCGGTTTTTGTTTTTCATAACAAATGAATGCTATGATACAAAGGAGGGAACGAGTGTTGCAAGTAAGAAAAAATAGTTCTAGTAATGGAACGTACCTATGATCAATGCAAGGAAATGCATGCGGGAGATGGACACTCGAGGTGATGTTCCCTCCAGGGTATGGGGTGTCAAATTGCGAAGGATAAAAATAAGGCTTTGCTTGGTTGAGGATGTAATCTGCTTAGGCAACGGTTTATAATGCAAAGAGAGAACCGGCTAAAGGTTCAATATAGCAAGCGAGGGCATGAGATGAAATCACAACTTAATGCCAAAAAATGTCCTTTTTGATGTCTTTTAGTCTACTTGGTGTGAAAAAGGGGTAAACTTGTGCCAAATAGACGTCTTTTCAAATCCAATTTATGGGTGTGAAAAAGACAAGTTCACTTAGAAATCTTTTCTATTTTTTATAGCGAGTTGGAAAAGAGCTTAACTAGCACTCATGATATTTCAAATCCAATTTTAACAAGTGTGAAAGGGACAAATCACTCGACGATCTTTTCATTTTTTGGACGAGTCGGAAAAGATATTAACTAGGACTCGTTATTGGGAATCTAATCAACATGTAAAGGGGGAGGCCAACTCTCTCGTCTCGACCTTCTATCGAAAGTCAGTATCCTATGGATAGCTGAAAAGAGCTTGGGAAAACCCAAGGATTTCCAAGTGAAGGAGGAGAAGGTGCTAACGGAGGATACAGTCTCCGTGATGGTTCGAATAATGTCTCTTAATGGAAAAGACATAGGCGGAGGCATTGGATACCCCACAAGACCATCCCAATCAAAGGGAACCTCGTCATGAATTGGAGGGAGAGAACTTGGGAAGAGTAAAACTCTCTCTTGTTCAGAAGGTGAAGTAATATAAATGATAAGGACATGGCATAGAAGGTATAGAACTGGAACCAGAAGAGTGGGATCGACCAAAATTTGCATTGGCACGACCGCTTCCTTAGAATTGTCACTCTCTGAGATAAGAGTGGGGTCGATCGAATATTGCATCGATATGACCACTTCCTCAACCATTGGTTGAATAGGATGGGAGAAAACAAGGTCAAGAGGTGCATCGCCCCAAAAATGAAGAGTGTTATCGGTCGAAAATTTCATCAACATGACCATTGGTTGAATAATATGCAAGACAACAAGGTTAAGAGACGCATCACCCCCGATCATAGGAGATGTTTCAGTTGAAGATTTCATCGACATGATCACAAGTTGAATGGGATGTGAGACAACAAGGTCAAAAGATGAGTTGACCCCTAAAGGAAAAGGGGTGTCAATCAAAGATTGCATCGACATGATTGTTGTATCAACCAAAGAAGGAATAGAGTGTTGTGAAACCATAAATTCCTCAGAACCCGAAGGGCCCTTAGGTGATCCCCATGCTTCTGGTATCCCAGCAATGATAGGACACAAATGAGTAAGGTGACTTCCTTCACAAATCCTGCAAAAGAATCTAGGCTTACGTCTGAGATGTCTAGGATTCTCAATCATATGAATTCCCCCAGCATGACTTGCAGTGGTTAGTGACATGCTCCCAACATGACTTGCATAGGCTAGTAGAAAATCTCCAAAATGAATAGCAGAGGTTCGTGATGGATCCCCAACATGACTAGCAGAGGTTGGTGATGGATGTGTAGTGCAACTAGTAGTGACTAGACATGTTCCCCCAGCATGACTTGCAGGATATGGTTGCAGGTCTTCAACATGAATCGCAGAGGTTTTCAACCAATCTCCAACATGAATAGAAGAGGTTGGTGATATAATGCTAGTATGTCACGCTGTGACTATACTTGTGCCCCCAACATGACTTGCAGCGGCTGGTTGTAGGCCTTCAACATGACTCCCAGAGGTTGTCTACCAATCTCCAACATGACTAGCAAAGGTTGGTGATATAATGCCAATATGACATGCAGTGACTAGACTTGTGCACCCAGCATGACTTGCAGCGGTTGGTTGTAGGTCTTCAACATGACTTGCAGAGGTTGTTGACCAATCTCCAACATGACTAGAAGAGGTTGGTGATATAATTCCAGTATGACACACAGTGACTCAACTTGTGGCAGTAGTGAATTGTGGCATTTGAGTCCAAGGTGCATGGAAAGATTGATTTTGAGAAATTGTAGGCCAAGAAGGATCCTAGTTTACACCCTGTCCCTGTCTGGTAGGACAATATCCTCCTCCATACTAATTCATAAAGGGTTGTAAGGGCATCGAATCCACTTTCAAAGAGAAAGCGACATGATAAGGGTTACTCATGTGAGGATATATGTTTCCCCCAGACGAAGGAACTTCATGAGGGGGGTTTCCCATACTATAAAAAGAATCCCCCTCGGATGAACCAACATAGGGCAGATGAAGGTTCGCCATGGAAAACATGTTCGTAGGAACTGAAATAGCGGAAGAAGGATAAGTGGATGGAGTGTAACACGTGGAAGGATTTCTTAATTGAGCACTTCTCGCATAGTGGATTCGTAGGAAGGAATATTCCAACCTCCTACCGTAAGAGGTGTTTGAAGGATATGATTCCCACCAAACGGAGAGGGATAAGAAGGAGGCATCATGCCTCCAGACCCAAAACTTGTATTTGCATAAGGATAAAGAGACAAAGGAGGGAAAGTGCAAAGACATATCAGACATACCATGAGAAAAATGATTAGAGACCCAAGGCATTGATTGAGTACCATAATTTTGCATACCATTATAAAACGCGGACGGATTTTCCCCCATGAACGTCATGGGGGGGTAGCAGTAAATAAGGGAGCAAAAGGAAATCCATTGTCCATGATAATGAAGACTCAGTATAGAATCTTAAGGCCAACTAGTAATCAAAGAGCATACCAAAAAGTCAAACGACCAATATGCATGCAAACCGGCTAAAGTGGCTGAGTGGCCTCCCTCGCTAAAGAAGGTATGTCTCATCCAAGAGGGACCTAAGACTCCCCGCTAAAGTTTGGAGGTAACAGAATCAGTTATAAGGTCCCTCGTAGGCTTGAAAACCAGTTAGTCAGATGCCCCCAGAGAGGTAATCCTCCATAAAGGTTGTGTGTCCGACCCCTATCTGACTGAAGATACAAGAAAAATAACCCCTGTAAGTAACCTATGAGATACCTAAGTCAAGAAACTAATAAACCACTGTATAACCGATTCAAAGGTGAGCATTCGTAAGTACGGATCACCATATGGGAAGGGTAGAAAAGCTTGAAACCTTGAAAGCAATGCCTCTCACAGAGGTATGGGCACTAACAATATCCCCAAATACAAATAAATCCACAGAAACATCTCTGACGCTAGGTGAGTATCCAGGGGCTATCCCTTCAACTAACTTCGTGCGACCTCGTGATTAACTCCAGTGTGAGAAAAGCCTCCTGATCTTACCGATTATACAATGTACTTCTCAACTCCCTGTCTCAGACACATATGTTGATTTAATTTCCTTGGAGAAGTTTACTCACAAAATCCTATTCCAAGGAACTAAATCCTAGGCTAGTTTTTGCACCCTAAAAATAAAATCGTGGCTAATCAATTTTAGTTTAAAGCGTAAATTTTATTGGTCGTGGTTACTCATAAAGGTATAGAAGTGAAATTCATGGTGTTATGACTCTGCCAGAAAATAAATATGGATATAATGCAAAGTCTATCTTTAACTTTTCAATGAATGATATGCTAATAAGAACAGTGCAATTTTCAATTTCAACTCTGCAATTCAGAAGTAAAATACAATCTTTCACTAAATGTCCTAAGCTAATGATAAAGATTCCAAGGTGAAAATGCCAACCAATGCAAAATGCCTATTTTTTTTGTATTTTCAATATACTAAAAAGAAAATGCACGGACTGATGAGCAACTTGATATATAAATTCTACTGTGTATAAAAGAAATAACTCAAGCAGAATACCAAGCAGACAAGAAAACAACCCAGATAACAAGGTATAAAATATAAAATAAAAAATAAAAAATGGAAAACAAAGAGAAATACTCCGCCCAAAAATTCAAATCCAAACAGATTTCCTGTGATCCCAAATAATCTCAACAGACACTACAAAGACCTAAGAAGGCTCAAAAATATTCAAATCCTACCCAACAGTCACTAAACCAAGCAAACAAGCCAGGAGAAGAAGTATACGTGATTGTTCAGGAGAACAGAGCGTATATACGCTTCTTGCAGTGAGACAACAAGCGTGTATATGTGACTGTCAAGGAAAAAAAGGCGTATATGCTTTAAAACAAGGCCAGGCAAGGGTAAAAGGATGAAAACTTAGACTCAGAGTGAATAGGATTTGTCAAGCAGTGATATGACAAGAAACACAAAGGGAAAAGAGCAATGTAAAAAGAAAAAGTACTTCAACCCTTAGAAGGAAGATCTCTCCCCAGTGGAGTTTCCATTTCTGTTACAAGGGAAAAACTCTCTATGGCCAAGGGTAACCCACAACAGACAGGTATGACTGCATAAATCAACTCAATTCCAACATATGCTATATAAACTAATGTGCAATACAAGAAAGAGGCCTACCTCGATCCAACGTTTGATGATGTTCCACCATTGATCAATTTGACCCAAAGCTTGATACCTGCGAGAAGTTCTCAAAAAACAAGCAAAGAAAGTATATAGTGATGATATAAAAGGGGTTAGCACATCAGATAGCATAATCCATTAATAAACATTACAAGCATGCCCATGGATAATAATCAGATATTTGCAAGATACCAATAGGACGGGAAAGGAGTATTTATATTAATAATTGATCAACATAAGTGTCAACGTTACAGACTTCTGTGTCGGCATGGTTTGAAACCAAGAAACCAAGTTCCTTCAAACTGGGTCCCCACCACTTCAATCCTCCACCAAAGGCAAGCTCATAAGAAAGAGGCAAAGAGGTCCTCTCAATAATAAGGGAAGAGATTGGGGGTTGAACACTGTGTTCAAACTTGAGGGACAAAGGGATGTAGACTCAATATGAAGTAATTTATCCAGAGTAACTTTGCTCTCAAAGTTGAATGATTTCTCTTTCTTTTCCATAGTTCGAAATTGTGCTCTTATATCCTCTAGAATGCAACTAAACCAGAACATTTCCAGTACATGGAAGGCCAAGGATCAGAGATCTTTTGTCGTGACATGGAAACCCGACCTCATTTTGTATTTTTTGGCACAAATCCCAATATATGTGAGATGTAATAGGGCATCAAGTGTATACACATCTTGCATAGCAGTTAGGGAGCGTATATGTGGAAAAATGTATAGTTTTAACTCTGGATTCATCAAAAAGGGATAAGAAGTTTGCATAGGGAAATGGAAAAAGGCCCTTTGTGCAAGATAGCAATGGTGAGGCAAATATTTCTATAGCACTCCACCACAAGGACACTCACATGCTAGGGTTAACTTTGTTCAACCCTCTCTCGTTCAACAATATCAAAATTTTGAACAGCTGAATATGGAAAATCCAACCCATCAGTTGAACAATGCCAAAAATAAAGGAAAAAACCAAAACAATAATAATCTAGGACCAAAAGGGAACCAAAACCACCCCCAATAGAACCAACCTACTGGGGGCAACTAGAATTAGGGGAACCAGAACCCCCAAGGGGGAAATAACAACAAACGCCAAGGGAAGAAAAACAAAAATCTTTTGAAAAACTTCCCTTGTGCCCTTTGCGGTGAGTATGTCCATTATACTCACCATTTCCCTCAAATTTTTTTCTTTAAATGAATGAAAGAATATGGAAATGGACCACGTCCCCCAGCACCGCCTGCCCCCCAACAGGCCCCACAACAATATGTACAACAACCACCCCCTTCCATACTGCAAAAACCCATTCCACACCAAGGGGTGATGAAAACCCAACATGAGATGCATCTGTCCCCACCACAGATGGGACAGTATGCAAACCTAGGCACTCCTATAGATCGCACTATCCTCGTCACTAGTTAGGAAGAACTCCTTATACAAACACACGGTTGTCAATACAGTGCACCCCCTGACTCCACTTCCACTACCTTGGAAGTAGCCCCAGTCACAACTGGATCACCTTTGATGATTCCTCTCCCTAATACTAAACCACCCCTTTGTATTCCTCACATCCCATTATGACAGAATTCCAACAACCCTCAGGCTAGGGCAGCACACAATTATAGTCTAGTTGATGACTTGGCCCAATCCCCCACTACCATGTCAGTTTTAGAAGTCCTTTAAACCTATCCTACTCAATGGAAGTTGTTACTTTCCTCCCTACGGGTAGTTGATCCTGCTGATACTCACCTCATCACCTTTGATCTTGATAGTGGAGAACCTCATCTCCCCGCTTTGGTTGCTTTCCAAATACTGGTTAAAATCTGGAACATCACAGTTCACCATTGCATCATTGATGAAGGTGCATCCACATGCATCATGTCCAAAATTGTATGGCAGAAACTTGGCTCCCCCGAGCTCATACCATCCACCATTACTTTGAGATATTATGACAGATGACCATCTGTTATAGGATAAATCTGTGAGTGCAGACACAAACCGATCTCCTTAGATCCACCTGAATCTAGAACAAAACAGGACAGAATAATACACTTTCCCTAGATCTAGACTATTGAATGAACTGAGAGATGAGGATCATGGACATACCTTATGAACACTTTCCTTATCTCTGTTGTTCCAAGATTTTCTCCAATGCTCTCATCCCATCCAGATCACAACAGAACAAACCAATCGAAGTAAAGGAAGATTAGTATATTCAATAGCTAGTCTATACATATGATCAAGGAATTATGTAATAAAGTGACATCATCTTTATGGGAAAGGGACATATTGTTGTATTGAATTAATTGAAAGTGAAACTTACAACCTGAGCCTTGATGTCATAGGTCTCCTT